>JAMKCH010085494.1:0-76157 GCA_023653785.1 Ophioderma brevispina
TTGATAGGCAATGAAAATTGTGGAGAGTTTCTTGAGATAGAAAGTTTGGCATGGTAGGGGCAAGTGGATGAATCAATTTGGTTTATGCCAGGAAAGGAACGATAGATGCATTGGTTCATTTTAAGAGGTGCAAGAGAATATTGAGCGTATGTAAATGGAAGAAACTGTATTATCTTTTTGGATTTGAGAGGCATTTGATAGAGTAAACAGGAAGTCCATTGAGTGGCGATGAGCAGGAGCGTATCCAGAAGCATTGGTTAGAGAGCGGTGATGAGTTTATATGAGGACAAAGACAAGTTTAGATTGTGTCTGATTTGTTTAGGTGTGTTTAGGTAAGGTGGGTGTGCATCTAGTTCTGTAATGTCGCCCATTGATATTTGCAATTGTAGATGATGTGGGTACGGAGAGTGCAAAGAAGGTTTGACGAGCGAGGACTGCTGTATGCTGATGACTTGGTATGAGATAATGGAGGGATGGATGAATTTTGGAAATGAAAGAAGGCATTGATAGTACATTGGTCTGAGAGTAACCTTGGGAAGACAACGTGATGGTGAGCGGGGTGGAGGGAGTGTTTAAGTTACAGTCGAATTTAGCGGCATAAATGTTGGAAGAGGTCAACACAATTAGTATGTGTGGGAAATGATCCATGGGAGATACACAGTGATGAAGAGAGTACCCAAGTTTTGGCAGAGCTATGTGCGGGGATGTGAAAAAGACTAGATTGATGGTGGCAAAGTTTGTGATGAGGTTGAATCAGGTGAAGGAGGGCACGTACATACGTACAGCGAGAAGTGAGTTATGGGTGGGTGAAGTTGCAGTACACCCGAGTGTGGCCGGAATATAGTCCTCCGGGCTCATACTCCGGGAACAAGGGTGAAAAATAGGGCAATAATTTCAGTTGAACCTCTTCACGTACATTAGCTTCACGCTTACCCGTGTGGTCTAGGAGCCCGGACTATGATACCTGCCGGACGTCATGATTACTTCACACCGGCCGCCCCCGTTTTACGGGACACACGAATTTACTACTACACATTGGAGGAGTTTTATCTGAGACTTGATCTCATGTCATTAACTACAGAAGGCCAGGGAAGTGACTTTTATTTATTATTACGTCCTGAGAATTTTGACGAATACACCGGCCACCTCTCATACTTGTCTTTCTTTGTTACCCCAGCTTGATAGCTTAGTTCACTGTAAATGCGACAGAGATGCTGGCACTGTAGACTAGTTCCACGTGATACCGCCTTTTTCCCTTGATGAATCTTGGCAAAGCATCAATCATGAATACAATGGCTCTCAAGTCTGGCCTTCCGCTTCTCACTTCTGTACTCTGGATTGGGGAAGCCATTCTCTCCAACTCTGTATGTCCAAAGTCCCGCGATGTCGAGTAGCCCAACCGCGTTCTGCCCAATCACTTGTTTGTGGGAATGAAAATTAGAACAAGAGTAATGCTTCAGATGCACAACAGCTCTACGATCCTGCTCTGTCTCAACGGCATGGTTCGTAGCATTGGTGTTATCACATATGTAAGTGTGTACTTTAGTTAAAGGAGTCGAGATGACTTGTGTAATTCGCCAGTCTGTTGCAAACAGCTTCTCGCCTGACCATGCTCCACGGAGATGATAGAGCTCTAGTTCTAGTTCTGAAGGCTCAGAGCCTTCATGCTCTGTCTTTTGAATACTGGAAGTTGATGCATCTCTCAGTCTTTCCATGTACTTTCCTTTCCAATTTTCCACAAAAGATACATTCTGGAGGAAACGGCTGCATGGTGGTCGATAATTGTGGTTTGCGTGTACGAGAGGATTGTGATGTTGAGGCTTCAGTAGTTGCTGGACTATATTTCAATCGATCTTTGTTTTAGTAAAGTTTTGGTAGCAGCCTTGATGATAGCAACTTATTCTAAATCTTCACCAGCAAGGCTCTCTGGAATGTGATTACAGACATCATCCATACGAGTCCCAAGGTGAATCATGAGGTTTACTGAGTCGTCTGTCACGAATGCAATGTAGCTGAGCCAGCTTGTCAGTGGTGGACCCCCTGGCAGCGTGAAAAACTAGATGCTCAATACCACATATGTAAAATACAATTTACAAGAGGGCATTTCGGCAGTACTTCTGATTTGCCACCACTGTTATTACTTTTGCGTTTTGGCATCGTTTATCCATCGCTACACTACAAGTACAACTATGCTACGATTGTTAGTTCACCAACCAGTTCTAACTAATACTACAATAAGTCCTGCACCTAGAAAAAAGTAAATAGATCAATAACATAACAATATCCATCTCAATGTACCCAAAAGAGCTCCTTTTACAAAAAAAAAGGAAAATGGTGATTTATTTTTTATTTTTCGGCTTTAAATGATTCTGACTTGCTTGAATCATGAGAATAACCCTCTCAATCAATTTCCCATGCACCAATTATCCCAAAAAATGGTGTCATTTGTTTTCCTATGGTGTCTAGTTCAAGTGTTATCGATTTTCATCAGAATCCAAGATGGCCGCCAAAGGAACCCCATGGGACAATATTTAATTTTGGGAACATCAAAATTCATTCACTAGACACCTTAAGGATTACAAAAATGTAGGTTAGAAAAATATATCATTGGGGTGCATGGGAACCCTATCTCCCGACTAGACTAATATCAAAAGTTATGCCTTATTCAATCTGACAAAAAATAAAGTACAACATAACAAATTTTAAGGTATTTTCTTTATTTTTTCAAAACTGTCCTGTGCGACATGCGACGGGTTTTCCCAGATCACATCACAATTGCCATTAGTTCTGAACATTGCTATCTTCATTAGATAGCATCACGTTATACATTGCCATTAGATATGAACATATGTGATGCAGAGTTGTTGATTTGTGATCAACCACACTGTAAATATGTTTTAATCCCTTTCAACAATGAAACTCTTTATGAAAACTTATTAATATCATGTATAGTGGAACGTGATTATTCTCACCATAATACTAAAATGTTTTAGTTCGACATAAACATTTCCTTGTAATATGTTAGCAATATCTAAAGCAAAATGATAGTTTTAGCATGTTTGTTGCTTTGCAGTTTGCACCTGGTGCCCTTGCGCATACACAGAGTTCAAAATGTGATGCATAGTGTGTCAACTTAAGCGTACCGCATAAACGCACTTCCATGAACACTGCGCTGGGCGTGACGCACTAATTTGCATATCAACTGTGGGTTGATAACGAATCAACAACGGTACGCTCCGGCACAAGGAGATACGGTGAGTTGTTGAATAGTAATTTAGAGATGGCTGGTTTATAGACATAATTTAGAAATGGCTGGTTTAGGTAATTTAGTGATGGCTGGTTTATGTGTAATTCTGTGAAAAGTTCACAGTTTCCTTTTTGATAAAAATTACAAATATGTTATCCAAGTAAAAGGTACATGCCTACAGGTCCTATAGACAAACATCAGGATCAACGACCTCCCCGCTTTTTGTGGTATTTTGCGACCCTAAAAGGTACTTCCCAAATTTCAGTTGATTTGAAATACAAAATTACGAATTTCTCCAGAGTAGATCGAACCTGCTCATTTAAGATTAAGCACACATACAATACTTAGTCTTAAGAGAATGGTTCAGATGATATAAATCTCATTTTTTAGGCAATTTAGGAGATGAGTTTGTGGATCTAGCATTGTCAAAAGTGCGCTTTCATATACTACAAAGAAAAAGGGGGGTTTGAATCACACTCATGTACCTGTATTACTGCTTTAAAAATGTTGGTGATCTGATTTTTGTTCACACCATGTTTTCTATTTCACAATAAGGCATATCAACAAAAATAAATCCCCGATTTCAAATTTTGAGCTAAATTGCTCCAGCAGCTTGAATATTAGAATGTGTGGTTATAATTTGTGTAGTCGACAACCACATTTGGTGACATTTTCATTCCTACTATCAGAAGGAAGCATTAAAAAATTACTGGAGTTACATGTAGAGAAGAGGCTTTCTTCTGATATCATAATCTAAATGGGAACAAATGGGGGTTGCCAATGGGGTCACTCACCCTTAACAAGAGGCATGCTTGTAGAGCTCATACACAGAGATACAATGGAAAAGCTTCAACTTAAGGGGGAATATGGGGTTGGAGGGGGCTAAAAATGAATATTTAAAATTTAAAATAAGGAGAAAATTACTTTTCTTTTGCTTTTTGTTTGACAACAATCGGAGCTATCGTTCAAAAGTTATGGTCGAAAATGTCGCCTCGCGACTTGAAATTTCTTGTGTTATTGTTATGTATTTTATTGTTTCCTCAAGCTGCGATATTTAAATTTTTAAGCTTTAAAAATTTATATCTCAAAAAGTAAAATAGCTTTTGACCTCTAATTTTTACAATTATTAATGAAAATTCAAGTGCTTACTTTGTAATTGATAATAATTTTAAAATAGCATTTCTAAAATATAATAAAAAATAAAAAACAGTGTTTCTAGACAAAATTGCCGATATCTCAGAAGTAAATTTTAACGATATGTCTTCGCTGCGCGCAGGATTTCTAAAAAACGATTAATCGTAGAATGATGGGATAAAAAGTAAATTAAAGTATATCAATAGGGCTTCTTACTGAACTAGAATAATTCCACTAGCCCCATGAGAACTTGATTTAAGGGGTCTCAACACTAAAAAAATTTTAAAATAATTATTTCGAATTTTTTGTAGTGGTGAGGCCCCTTAAATCAAGTTCTCATGGGGCTAGTGGAATTATTCTAGTTCAGTAAGTAGTCCTATTGCTATGCTTTAATTTACTTTTTATCCCAATATTCTACGATTAATCGTTTTTTAGAAATCCTGCACGCAGCGAAGACATATCGTTAAAATTTACTTCTGAGATATCGGCAATTTTGTCTAGAAACACTGTTTTTTTTTAATTTTATTATATTTTAGAAATGCTATTTTAAAAATATTATCAATTACAAAGTAAGCACTTGAATTATCATTAATAATTATGAAAATTAGAGGTCAAAAGCTTAATTACTTTTTGAGATATAAATTTTTAAAGCTTAAAAATTTAAATATCGCAGCTTGAGGAAACAATAAAATACATAAGAAATATCACAAGGAATTTCAGGTCCCGAGGCGACATTTTCGACCATAACTTTTGAACGGAAGCTCCGATTGTTACCAAACAAAAAGCAAAAGAAAGGTAATTTTTTCTTCATTTTAAATATTCATTTTTAGCCCCTCCAACCCCATATTCCCCCTTAAATTCAAGGCTTGTGATTTGTCAAAGGGTTGGTGGATTACAAATCTAAAAGATTTTGTCATAGTATGGATGAGGCACACACAAATACCATAATTGCATTTATTCGAAACCACACAAACTGCAGTGTGACATAACCAATTTGCTTGCAATATTTTATGAATCTTGCTGTCTTTCTTTAGAACATGTAGATTCAGGTAGTAAATCTCCTGAGAATAAATTCTACTTGAAATTGGTAAATGGTAAATTTCACCGTAAACTGCTGGTAAAAAGTTGGAAATGTCAACAGACAAAAACTACATTGTATGGCAAGAAATGCACTGAATGACGAGATGAATCCATGCAATTTGGTTCACAGAATACTAAATAAGAAATGTAAAGTCAACAACAAGCAGTGCTTTTATATCATCCACAAAGAATCAGAAAATGTAGTTTGGGAATAATTGTGCTGATAAATAAGTTAGTGGAAAAAACAAAACGAGTGTACTTTATCTATGGATCCATTTCATAAACATGACTAGGTAATGAACTTTTTCCCATGCAGCCATTATGAACTTTTCAGTGCATATACTCTATGCATAATGAAGTATTTTTGCTGCCAGGAGTGATCATTCATTTATGGCTGAGGAAACTGAATGGTCCATTCCAAAGACTAAAACAATAATGCAACCAATACAATCAATAATATACTCTTTATTATTGCCATATTTAAAAAGAGCTCGGAATTTAGTGGGGTAGAAGTAGATCATCACTCGGTAACAATAACACAATTTCATGACATTCAAATAAGTAGTAGCCATTAAAAATGCAGAATTCATCCCGCCATTCTTTACTTCAGCTGCAAACAAAGCTCTCAAAGATGTAGCCTATTTTTCACACTTTTTTCCTCATGCTTTTTTTTTCTTTTAACTATAATAATTGCCCTGCCCTAGTGGGTCTCTTCATTTTTTAAGAGCTTCGATAACATCTACAGCTTCAATCAATGTCAGTTTAACTGAGACACGTTCACATTCACTGTGTTTTAAATTACAAAGTTCCGATTTAAGTAAAATATTCAGTAATTTGCATTCTTACCAGAGATAATGGCATACTCAATACTGTGTAACATCTCCTTATTCCTCTCAGGTAGAGGTTATTTAGCACCTTATCATCAAATAGCTTAATTATATCATGTTACGCAATGAACCATCAGCAAATAAACCTATACAACAAGCTTATGTGCAATATGATATCAATTTGAATGGTTATTTAATTTTCTTAAATATCGGGACTTACAGTGTTCATTGAAAAACAGCCCTAGGGCAAACATTGTGTCAGAAATCAAGGCATGTTTTCCGCCAAATGCCCTATGTCTCGCTAGCTTTAGCATGGTTTTCCATCTTCAACTTCCTGCCTAAAACATGAAACTGCTGAAGCGCATCTGGGCTTAAAAAGTAGCCCAAAGTCCCCGGCAGGAAGGGCAGGGTCAGAAACTTTCCGGAAGAAACCGCTATTTTGTCTTGCTGTATGAGGAAACTGGAAAAAAGGGGTTCGTCCAGTTTCTTCGTTCTTCAGAAGAAAGTGGAATTGGAAGAAACTGGAAGAAATAGAAATGTTTATAAGAACAAACTAAATACACCATATTCATCTGCTTTGCACTTCAATCATAGTTTTTTTTTTTCAAAATTAATTTACAATTTAATAGCACATGTTAGTATATCCGCTTGAAGTATATATAAATTTGTTCAAATTTTGTTTTGTCTTGCAAAATCAATCAGTACAGATGATAAATTGTACCTATTTTCCAACTCTTTGCCATGGCACATTATACTATCACAGTTGTAATTGTAGAGCAAACCTGAAAAAGCTTTTAAAATCGTATGGCCAATTTGTTATTTTAAAACACATAATCATAAAAGTAGCAATCATATTGTTCCTTTTTTGTTTTAATGTTGTATGCATATCTAACTTGTTGTAATGCTTAGTTGGAGAACCTGGTTAGGAGAAACTATACATTTTGTTTAAAGAATTTTAAGATGTTCAAGTCTTTAACACAGGAGTCTCTCTGCTTGGCCTTGCTGGTGTGAAAAGTGTCCTAGTCAGTTTCTTTCAGTAATTTGTTATATTTGTGAATCAATGCGAGTTTAATTATGCAATTGTATAGGTGAGGTAGGGGGTCCCTGAATGGTTTAGTTTAAATTATTTCACCACTATATTTCATTCACTGTAGATACAGGGTGGTAAAAAAACTGACCCTGATTGCGGTCCGCAATTTTTGAATTTTTAAATACAACAGATCTCTACCATCTGTGGTAATCATGGAAAGTCAATTTCATTCTCTTTAATTTGCTGTAAAAAATTCCAAATCGGATAAGCGAGGCAGCAGCTCAGTCGTTTGAATCAAGTAGTCAGCTTTTTTACCCCTATCCACGGATTCCCATTTGAATGTCACACGGCGAACAACGAAGCAACGACTCTCCAAAGTATGATACGAGGGTATGTCCTATGTTTATGTCAATTACAGTGTGTCATCTTAAAGGTGTAAAAGGCCATTGATAATGGTAAGTTTTTTAATTGAAAACCTTTTTTTTCAAGCTGTGGCATATTTTTGTCTTAAATATAGACCCTCAAACCTTTTAAAACCTCCCAAGTTGTCACTGATGTCTGTTCCTCTTCATTCAACTCCTCCAGAACTGATACATGTATCAAGTTAGCTTTATTTTTCAATTTTTATAGTGATGGAGGACTTAGAAATGTGAAGAGAGGACGGGGGCATCGCTGTGTAAATTTTAACTGAATTTTGTGGGGTTTAAATAGCGTCGCATTTATTCTGTAACATAAAAGCCTGATTTTCTTCTGGACCCTGATTTGTGGCTTCGCTGAATGCCATTCATTTTGTTAAATGTTAATCCGTGGACCGCGCGCAAAAACATCTGCTTGATCAAACGAATAAGCTCTTCTATCCCTAACCGATGTGATGATCTTTGAACAAATTAAAGATAATGAACTCATCTTTCAGATGATACCACATATGTTAGATATCTTTGCGTAAAAATTCAAAATGGCGGACACAATCAGGTCAAGTTTTTTTTTACTCACCTCTGTAATAAACCAAATGATACGTCATTGGCTTTAAAATAGCAAATTTTTTAAATGACTTTTTTAGTTTCTTCTGCTTCAGTGAAGACACCTGTTTCCATCTGTGTTTTACCAAGTGGAAAAAAAACGCGGAAAAACGGTGTTGTTTTTTTTCACCAGTGGAAGAAACTGCCGAACCCTGGCAAAGGGTTAAGACAAATAAAGGTCTATGTTCATTTTTTCTTTTCCTTCAAAAATAATGTAAGCAATAAAAACATGAAAAAGAATGGGCCAGTCGAAGCTGAGACCCATTATTCAAAAATGTATTTACTGCCAAGGCACATGTAGAAAAGGCTAAAATGGACATTGCACCCTTTATTTCTATATATACCCAAATGAATAGCGAAAACTGGCAATTTCTTACTGAAACGTACAATTTTGTTACATCTTTTCGCGTTCCTGTCCCTTCCTCCGCCGCCCTTTTTTATAGTGGTGGTGACACATGCCAAAAAGGTGCGCTTGCATCACGCATTAGGGTGTAAAATCAGCGACCCATTATTGCAGAAAAACCACTTTTGAATGATGGGCAGTAGAAGGTATGAATCTATACATATGTACGCAGCCTTTGAGTTTTTCTTTGCAACGTCGTTTGATTGGCTAATTTCATCATGTAACCCACTGAAGACTTATCAAATCCCCCATTACTTCTCAGGGGTTAAAACATGGCTTGCCTGTCTTTGTTTTTTGCCTGACATTGTTTACATTTTGATTTTACTGCTCAACATAAATAAAGCATGTCATTCTGTGTAATCTTTTACCAAGTCGATGTCATAATCCGCATTTGTTCCCATTTAAGCTCTTAGCAGTGGTTATAGTTGTCATTTAATACTAAATAAGGGGCAAAACATTTATTATTTGCTCCAAAAATTTCACATGCTTCTTTCAATGTCCAAAACTTCGATAGATGCAGATATAGAATTCACCCAAATGAAAACTCTAATCAAAAGTATGTCCAGTAGCTCATAGTCAGCAGCTGTATTTTGCCTGTGAATCCAAAATAATGCACTTCATAACTGTCATGTCAGTAATACTAAAAATAACTTTGGGGACACCACCTGTCAATTTTGAATTTGAATAAATAAAGCAATGGTATATGTATGCCTCTAAATTACCTCAGTTAAAATGGGTGCAGGCTAATAGAACCAAAATAGAATATAGGCTGCATGCACTGAAGAGTTTGCAGTTTTAAATGCTCAAGTGGTACTTTGCTTGAACAGAATACGGGAAGTTGTGATCGGAGATGCGTCTATCAAAGGCAAAGTTCTTACGCTATATAATCTGTTCGTAATGAATACATTAATCCTGTCTGTGAATTTATCCAGGAGACAGAAAATCATTTTGTGGATATGAAGAGTAAGTCCAAAGTGCAGAAGGGAAGAACAGTTTCCATTTCTTTTCAAGACTAAACCTGATGGATAAGGCACTGTTTTATAAGAGCAAAACAATTGGGAATTAACCTGCATGTTCTAAATGTTCATGAAAATAAAAGAGTGCCAAGTGGTTTTCAAAGGCAGTACTTCTGCTGCTTGGTAGTGTTTCTACTTCTGAATCAGAGATGAAAATGTTTTTTTTTTTTTTTTTTTTTCTTTTTTCTTTGTTCTTTTTTCTACTTGTAAATCAGGCCACTAAGATTTGTACAGCCTAGCTATCATTACATAGCATGAATGAGTAAATGCCACTATCATAAAAACCCAGCTAACAATTTAAAGACGCTATCAGTGATTTATCGAAAGAGTCAAAATACTTGAAATTTGCAGGAATACCTTTAAAGTGAAGGACAAGTCTGTAGAATTCTCATAAGTTACTTTTTCCAACTGAAGAATTGACAGAAAAGAAATAAAACAGCAGTGTTCAACGATACTAATCTCCATTCAATACGGTTTTTTTTAGTGAGCGCACCTTTATTGACACTCGCATTAAAGACTAAATTTTTCAGATTTTGTCCTTATTAGGTTGCTTTGGTCCTATCATTTGCAGGGTATGTTAGGATACCAATGAATACTTTTTACAAACATGCACAGATATAATTTTTGATGATTTTTTCGATTTTCTGATTTAGCACACTGATAGTGCCTTTAAAGACCTTAGTATATAGTGAATAGTTCTGGGGCAACAGTAAACAAATTAGCTCAAATTGTCAGGCCTAAGTTAAAATTGAATAAAAAATTTGAAGAAAAAATAACTTTGGATATAAACTTTCACACCAAACTTCTATTTTCTGACTTTTGACTTGGAATTCCTCACCATAGTTTGGTTCTTACTAAACCTAGATGTTGATCACTAAAGGATTGCTCTGCCAATCAGAAGACACTAACAATTGCACACTTGAGGGCAACCAATTATCTTCTACAAAAGAATACTCAATGAAAGATGTATGTTACAGAGCTATAAAATCTCAGTGTCTCCATTAATATGACAAGTAAATGTTGCAACACATACATAATATGGTGAAGTATAAAACAACAATGGCGGCAATGATTTATACTCTCATCATGCTTGCATTACAAAATGGAAGCAAGTCACAAATAGGGAATGTCAATGAAGTATTTTTTTATAAATATATGTTGAAATAGATTGATGAAATGAGTCTGTATATTTCTGCCATTCTAAAGAATTCGCGAGATAGTTTTAGATTAAGTATGAGTAGAAAATTGGAAATTCTAATGCAGCTGATAGGACTGGATGGGCATCTGGATGTTAGATGAATGGCATTTAAGGAAAGGGTTGAAATTAAAGTACATGTAGTCCCCATATTGAAATACAAGTACAAATCTACAAAAGCTGGTGTGTGTCACTGGTGAAAATAAGTGGGCAACGGCTAGGGACTACTTTGTAACACTTGGGACTTGGGAAGCTGGACACTTTAAAAAAAAAACTAGTTCATTATGTGCATTTCTAAATTGAGCATCATGCTTATTGGCATATTTCAGTTTCCTAGGTCATGTTGTATATCCTACACTATCCTTGACTGATTGACTGTTCCACACGATGCCAACAACCTGCTGTGCACATTAGATTCACAGTACCCGTCGACTGGCTACACAATACCTAATATGAAATTTTTTTATGTACAGATTTGAACAAAGTTGAATATGTATGTCCATTTTGATTAGTACATATTTTAAACAGAACAATCTAAGGAAAAAGGTCTTTGCCTTTACTTTGTCATCTTTCTTGTTTAGAGTTGGAAGGTATTCACTGTTTACAGAACTTCCAACCCTGACTCATGCCTCTGCATATTTAAATCACACCCATATATGCAAAATGTGCCTGGCTGCCGTGTGTAATATTTGATGACGCCCTCTAACAGGAATCAAATCCGGATCACTCGCCTTATTTATTTGTAACCACCCATCTGTTGTCCATTTTTTCACTAGTCCTTCCTGCTTCTATATTTATTTGCTTGCTGCAACCTTTCAATGATATTCTGCAATGAGTAAACATTGGTGTTCTTTTAATTCAAAGTTTTTTCCTTAAGGCCAAGGTTTGCCTGATTACAGATTAATGTCTAACTGCAATTTGTACGTTACTTGACATGTTTTTTTTTAGTACACACCCTTGTTTGTTAAATAAATATCCTACTTCAATCCAGACATTCTTGAGAAAACATAGGCTCAGTGTTCCACAGGGCTGCCCACATAAAACATAATATCCAATTTTGCATGTCATTCTGCTTCTGCAAGTCGGTGTTTGCAGATAAGCTGTAATACACCGGCCTCACAGATAATCGTACCACCTCACATTCACTCCGTTCATCATCTTAAAAGTATTGAAACTTCCACGGGTCAACCCTTAATCAACCAGTGCTGACCAAACACCCTTTTAATTTGCTGCTTCCGCTTTTGAATTCTCTTCTTAAGGAATCTTAGTACTAAAGGATGTTTGGTTTGGAGGTATTGAACGAAAATAGGCCTCATTTTGGTCGATCAATATTAATTTGTACACAGTACTATCTGATACAAAATCATGTTTTTCGTCTGCTACTTCAGAACGGGTTGAAATATCAGTGCAAACTTTACAGATCGGATTTGCTTTGAGGCCATCCTATTATGATTACAAATTTATAGACTTAAATCACGGTCATCCCCCCTTGAAAAAAAGCCTTGTCTGTAGCTCCTTGCGATTGCCAGTATACATGGGCTTTTAGTGTAGGTGGGTTCCCTTTTGATTTTGTTGAAATTTACAACAAAAGGAAAAACTTGTAAAAATTTCAAAAATTGTCAAACCCATTGCATGGGTTATGCCAATGTCTCAACAGTGAGATTAAACAGAAGAGGAAAAGAGCTCAGATGCCTTAAAACCTGACATCCAAGTGAATCAGCACACGTACTACTTGTAAAAAACCTGACTCTATCCTGGTATTTTTCATTTTTGCAGATCTCTTTCAAGGCGACGAAAAAACCCTGTTTTATAACGGACCAGACCAACCCAGAATTTTTCGCGTTTTCAACGATTTTTTTAGTTTTTGTTTGCAAATCACTGAAATCGCCTCGTTTTTTTTTGTGCAAATATTTAAATTATTTTTGGCTATTTAAAAAAAATATGTTTGTAAAAATTGATTTCACTTTTTTTTCAATTTTTTTTATATATTGACCTCAATTGAAAAAAATCGTCATCCCTACTTTTAAAGGTCCTCCTACATTAAAATAGTGGATTTTTTCCCCATCCCCTATGGGGTTGCATTAGGGTGGTTAAGAAAACTCAGAGTGGCATGCATAAAAACAACACATTTCCTACAAACGAAGCTTGACATTCCTCCTGCACGAGGCTTGCCATCACATTACAAAAACAAACTACAATAAGAGTGGCATGGATATAAAACATACATCACCTGTCCTTAGACCCCTAGTGTCTCTGCCATTAGTTTGTGAAGGTAGAGCATCTTTACCTTTGACCTTGATAGTTGACCTTTGACCATCAAACGAGGGTTTTGCTATAATATCCAATAACCAAGTTTGGTTCCGATGAACTTCAACTTTTGAATTGGTCAATTTATAACTTGACCTCACATTACCTTTGACCTTGGTATTGACCTTTGGCCTCAATGCATCAAGTTTGGGTTTAATTCCATCAAAGGTATGTGGATAGTACAGGCAATGTTAACGCCTTTTTTCACAACAACAACTACAACAACACAACATCAACAGACTACACAACATCAACAGACTACTACAAACCATACCAGACTACACACATCAACAGACACAACACACAACAAGAAAACAACATCAACAGACTACAACATCACAGCACTACAACAACATCAACAGACACAGCCAGAAGACAACATGTGGACAAAGTGATATCCATGTGTCTTCCTACCTTAAGGCAGGCGACATAAAAACACATTCCATGATGTAAGCGTCATTGCTCATATTTATCGTGGCCCCTCATAAAATATCAATTTACCAGGGATGGAGCTACAGTGGGCGGTGGTGGGCGGCAGAGCCACTCACTCAGCTTCATACCCACCCCTAAACACCATTTTAAACCCTAGAGCCCACCACTCAAAAGCAAAAATGCACAATTTATCATTTTATGCAAATATTGAACAATTTTAGCATAACGTTATAAAATTGTCAAATTTTCATCAAATACCACCCACCACAAAATGTGCAGCTACCGCCCTTGCAATTTTAAACTTTTTTTATTACCTATCTTGTTCCTAATAAACGGCCCCGGGGCGGTGCATTTTTCAAAGGGAGGGCGTTTATTACAATCAAAAATAGAAAGTATCCCGCAAAAATCACCTGACACAGTTTATTTTGCGCTGATTTACCAATATACACACCAACGAGCAGGCGGGCGCTGTTTTCGCACCTACCGAGGTCCAAGATCCATACTAAATTAAACTATTACAACTGGTGTCCACAGCGATTATGAACAGATTACGACAGTCCGCTATTCATCTGTGATTTTGGTAAGCTTTAACTCATTTCTTGAATTTTTTTATCCAAAAATGGAAGGTGGCGTTTTTAGAGCAGTGGGCTTTTATTGGAACACCCGGTATCTATTTTCTTGATACAAATCAGAATATCATCCAATCATTTATTCAATTTCGTACCGTCATAAATCAGAACATTGGTACATTTTTAGTTTGTTATGATTTCATCTATAACATCCAAAAAACCATTAATGTCCACTCTCGGTCAGCTTTAATGCACAACATGTACTTCCTGTGGTGAAAAATTCAAATTTGTCAAACTTCTCATTACATAATTTCCATGATTTAAATGACTAATCTTGTTAATGATAGAGCACCTGTCCATTTAGACGTTAGACGTTCTATCTCAATTTCAGTTCTGCTTTCCTCGACTCCCTTTTTTTTTACATTGTGATATTTTTAAAATTATTTTACTGTTGGTATTGAGTCCCAATTCCTGGAATATTTGCCATAATGCCCCAAAAAAGCAACAGCAAGCAGAAATCAAAAGTCTTGTATTGATTAATACATCACGACAATTTCATATATGAAATTCTGTGATTGGTCTCCATTGACTTGTTTATCATTAAATGAGCTATGAATGGCCTATCTTGCTAATGAACATTTATTATCAATGACACAGCATTTCTTAATCAGGGGTATTATGACGCATTTATTGACCTCATTAGATGTGTTCTACAGATGCTGTTTAAACGGTTGAGAGCTTTAACAAGCTGGTCTAAAAATATTAAAATAAATTACCTATTTTCTTTCAGGTTTAATATCTAGGTTGAATTATTATTTTGTTTATCCATGTAATGGAAAGTGAGCACAATTAACTACTAAACCGGTTTCAAAATGTTTGAGAAGAATCATTCAAAAAATGATGTTGATTTAAGGTAAAAGGTCTGAAAACAAAATTCAAAAAGTTTAGTGCTTTAATCCACATGATATGATCAAGGTGTGCAAGTGGTTTGTCAATTATAACATTCAACTTCTTTTGCATTTCATTGTTCTGAGCAACACTAAAATGACATTCTTAGAAACCTTCAGAGTCAAATTCCAGTGGGCTTTTCAGCAAAATGAGGTTCAGAAAATGACACTTAAAGGTGCAACAAGAGATTTCACATATCAGGTGTCCCTAAAAAATTCTGAAGTTCTGATTTTTGCTCTGATGTAAGGCTTTGCATCAAAAACATCCCCATCTGAAAGGATTAAGCTGAGAAATGTTTCTTTGGTACAAAAATTTTGAATTTTCTAATTTCGTATAGGAGCAAATACGAAATTCAGCCTATGTTTTATATTGAAATATAAGCAAATCTAAATCACCTTTTTTCTCTCTTTTAAGACATTTTTGTAGCCTAAAACAAGGTAAGAAATCTTTTGAGTGTATAATCTAAATGAAATTACTATTATGACACAATATTTGGGTGCCTCAAAATCTCTCGTTGCACCTTTAAGGGAGGTGTTAAAAAAAAAAAGGAATTCAAAGGAACTGTTTTTTGCCGTATCTTCTTAATTATTGTTCCAACATAAGTAAAAGTATACATATTTGAGAAGGAAATGACTCAAGGAATCCAAATATGATATTTTCCCAAAAAAATACGTATTTTTTGAGAAAATCATAAAAAATGGTGATTTTCACTCATTTTTTTGGTTCCCTATAAAAAATATAGAAATGATATAAAACTAGAATTTCGCGGTTCTCGGCTTTCGCGCTCGCTATATTCAAAGAATATAAGCTGTGGGCCGCCCCATGAACTTTGACCCTGGCACGTGACCTTTGATCTCATCAACATATGAGGGATCGCATGGTGCACCTATGACAAAAGTTTGGTTCCAATTGAACTTCAAGTTTTCAATTTAGATGAATTTTACATTTTTAGCCCATTTTTCAACTTGACCTCACATGACCTTTGACCTTTCAACATGACCTTTGACCTCATCAACATATGACGGATCCCATTGTGCACCTATGACAGAAGTTTGGTTCCAAGTGAAGTTAAACTTTTCAATTGAGGTCAATTTAAAAAAAACTTACAATTTGTGACACACACATCCCCACACACATCCACACATACACACGCACAACGGATTGCTAAGTGGTCCTGCCAGCTATAGCTGGCGGCCCACAAAAAATATGCCTTGTTTGTTTTGTATTCCCAGAATCATAGTTCTAGGGTCAGTATTTCCCCTTTTTTCAAATTCTGCAAATTATTTGCCAAAAAGGGCAAATCCGTGTGTTTCAATTTGGAACAACGCCAAGATTGTTCAAAGGTTGACATAAATCACGATTTTTAACCAAAAATCAAAAACTAAAAAATACAGACCCTAGATTTTGATATGCTCTATATGATGCATATCATTTCTTACCTGTTGCTGATATGGATTTCGAGTAACTGGGAACCGAAAATCATGAATTATCACTGAAAGTGAACACAAAGAAAATCGCCATTTTGTCCAAATATTGTCCCGTTTCGCTATAAAATATAGCCTTACTCCAAAACACAAGCGTTTCATCTCTTATTCTTCACACTACTTCTGCACCAGGTCAAATTACTTCATCTGTATACTTATGATCAAAATTCAACAATTTATGAGGCTCAAATCGTGAAATTAAAATCCCATTCTGTTTGCAAAAGCATCTCATGTGCACGGCAACCATTTTACAATTGCATACAAGTTACCATGGGTACGTGTCATCGAATCGATGCATCAAGGCGTTTCTGATGTGCTCATTACTTCACGTGCGCCGAATAGCACAGACGCGTATTGCATAATACGCGAAATTACCTGCCCTTTTGCAGTTCAGCTTATGTGATTGTTTTTGGTCAAAAATGCATAACATAGTAAAAGTAATTTTAAATGAGGAAAAAATAAATATAGATTCTGTTAAAATATATGGAAAGAAAACATGTTAGTGCCATTAAACATGAAAAAAACTAAAAACTGGCAATTTGACTAAGTTCCTGACTTAACACCCCCCCCCTTAAAGTGCAATTGAAACCTGAATTTTGAAATTTGCCCAACAAATGACTCATGTTGCTTGATCCCATCACATATACTAAGTTCTCCATGTATAAGAGCCCAAATGTGACAAGTGCCACAGCATTTTCACATGCAACCTTTGTGCATGGATTATTATACTTGTTCCTTACATGTCGTGCTGCCTACAAGCACTTTTCCCCCTCAAATTATGTCTGACTTGGAAAGAGCACCTTACAAGTTACATAAGACTCCTTGGCACACAAATGCGAGACAAATTTAACAAACAGAGGTGCATGTTGGGGGAGGCCGAGCAAGACAGGATTGCACATGATAAAATTAATAACATATTAATTAAAGCTTGTTAATTTGATGAGAAAGAAAGAGCTATTTAAAAATTGATAAAAACAAAAAAACAGTTAACATTAAAAAAAAAAAATTTAAAACATTGAAATGAAATTTCCCTTGAACCTTCTGAAAACAGGTTTTATAACAAGCTTGCATTTCACCAAATCTGAAACTTTGCATACATGTCTGCACATAAAACAAAAAGGTAACTGCTGGCATCTATTGTCACTGGTTCTCAAAGCACATGGAGATCCTTCAGAATTAAACTATAACTGAAAACACACAAGTTAGTATTCCATTGAAGTTAAACCTTGCAATATGACTCACCATGCTGGGAGGAAAATGGAGTCCCATCTGAAGAAAGAAAGATGCCTTAGACTCTAGCCTCCACTGCAAGCAGTGCCAATAAATTACACAACTTACTCAACTGTCCTCTACAGCATGACAAAGATATTTTTATACTCCTGGATTTCAAATGGCCTCCTTTCCCCACCAGGTCACTTCTGCAGTCATCACCTAAATTAATTATCCGCACAAGTAACTAAATTGAGCTCACGCTGTTTACGTCTTGTAATCCAATACAGTATCGACCGGGTATCAATGTACCATGATCACTTCATTAACAGGCATAGAAGAAGTCAATTAAAGTGGTAAAAACAATGCAATAGCTGTTGCTATACCCACACGCATGACCAATCTATTTGGTAATAATCTACAGAGTCTGAGGCGTACGAGATGTAGGTCAACGTGTGCTGCAGTTCAAATATTGGAGCACCGATCAATAAGGAGTAAATTGGCACTGCAATTGGTACACCCTGAGAGAAAGTGAGATAGAGCTACACATGTTAGACTAATGAGTGCTTGACGGTTAGCAATCGGTCAGCTCACCATCTGAGACACTAGTAGCATCTCCTAAAAGTATCTTTATGGACCTCTCAAGTCAAGACTGCTGTTTGTTCTGTCTGTGTCAGTCTCTTGGGCAATTTCTTAGATTCATCACACCATGCACTTTCTGCATGAACAGGCATTTCTGTTGATTTAGAAGATTTCATAACAGCCTCTATCTGGTCCACAGGTACTGGGACTCAAACCAAAAATACTGCTAAGTAAACACTAAAATGTTATTATGTTTTCTCTAACATCTAAGTATGTTTGAATTATGATGTATACTCTTCCGGAATGTATTTACTAGACGAGAGTTCATTGATTATAGCAATCACTGGTCAACTATAGTGTCCATCATAATTTCTGAAACAAGGTATCTCTGTGTGCATATGGAAATTTGCCAGGGCTTGGAGACTTGCAGACTATTTTCTATTTTGAACAATCACACTTGTGTGGACTGTGTTGCAGTTGTCAAGCGATCATCGCGCTAACTTCGTGTTACTGAGGGTCACTTTTGATCTTTCAATCTTCAATTAGACAAATTCAATCAACTTTGAATAAAATAGAGTGTCCTTTATCTGGCAAAGTGCTGTATTTACAACTAATTCTTCAACTTAATTTAGCAAGCCGATGACAGTGACATCAATGGCACCATCTATTTTACACCTTGCATGCCTTCTGGCAGAATGCAGTCAACAACTCTTATGTCCCATTGCTTTTGATTTGCTAGGTGGATTAACACCTCAGCTCACCTATAGCAGTCATAAGGAAGAAATTCTCATAAATGAAATTAGCTTTAAATTCTAAACATTTGTAGATGATCATGGTATGGGTTCATGTCAGTAGTAGTAAATGCAAAGTTTTAAATCCGTTTTTTGTCCCTGTACAACGGAGGTGGCTGGACTCACCTCATACTCGTAGCAATCGCCCTTACTCTCTCCTTCCACTTCACCCGATTCAATGCATCAAACCTCCTACACTACTCCTCTACTTGCTTCTTCCATGTCTTCTTTGGTCATCCCCTTCTCCTCAAACCACCCACCTCAAATTCAAAAGCCCTTCTTAAAACATGCTCGCCATCCTTCCTCAACACAGGCTTTCACCAACCAGTGAACCCAACAAACCCAACATCTGCATCAAGTCCTCAGTCTTCTTCCTATTCATTAATTTCACACCACACATCGTTCTCATCATATGCTCTCTCTGTCCTTCTCAAAATGCCCATCTCATTTTTGCTCAGATACCATGTCTCACTTCCATACAGCATCACTGATCACCTTATACACCATAACTTTCATCTTCAAAGGATATCTTTTCCCTTGCAACAACTCCCCACATTCCCTAAACTTCACCCACCCATACATCACTCAGATAGCTGTCACAGAAACCTCACATCCACCACCCCCCATTATAGTGGATGAGCCAGACCATCAAAAGTAGCCTTATTGATATCACCTGGGGAGGGGGGGCAAAGAGGCACTGATACCAGGGGTTCCTAACACTATGACATACACAAAAATGTATGATGGCCATTCTGTAGGGGTAGCTTAAGCGAGCTAGGGGGTCACAAAAGATTATACAGGGAGCAAAATTCAAAAGTGGTCTAATGTTGTTGAATTGCATACCAAATTGTTTGTATGATCACAAGGAGTAAAAAAATGTATAGTTTGTGCTATCTCTGACTTACCCCTATGGAGTTATAAGCTGAAAACTGTTATAGGTCAAAGGTTAAATTTAAACAAAAAACCGCTGTTTTAATGGTTAACCATCAATATTACCACAGTGTTGAATAGGGCTTTGCAATATGCATTATTGCTTCTACCATCTAAACCGCAAGTTTGTTTCCCACGGTACTTGATGGTGGTGTATGTGCAAGTGCCAGGCTCTCATACATCAGAACAAGCCCCTTTAAAAGAGAAGTGCTGAAAACTGACAAAAATTAATCCAAAATTGAATACAAAATGTAAAGAATGGCCCCCATTGAGAATATAAGACAAGGATCCATTGCCTGCCAGCAAATAGGACTCTCAAACTAGAGTGAATTCTAGAGACAAGCAAGGATGCTGAGGAATAAATCCAGTAGAAAATTCAATCCATAAATCAAGTTTCTTTTGAAGATTTAACTACAGGAAATATCTGGCATTTGAAAAGCTTTACTGCACTCTCAGAAACACATGAAGCAGGGAATTTGTTTCCTTTTTGGGGCAACCGTGTAAATGCAGCCCAGCAGAGTTTTCCTGCCGTAAATTGACTAGTGATCAACCTCTTCGTTCAACGACAGCGGAGTGAAAGTGAGACGAAAGGTGTTAGTTACACCACAATCTCTATCGGTTTCCTTCAGAAAAGGGTACATATCACCCCCATTAGTTTCACATGGTTTAGGGCATTCAATTTGAGTAATGGGGCTTTTCTTGAATGTAATCTTGAAGGCAAAATAGGTATTTCTAGATGGAATTCAGAGAAATGTGCCACTGCTGTTCAATGAAGCCACACACCTGTAAAAATGTGAATTTCCTGGGAAGATAAACCACAAATCCAAGATTTGCAATGATATTGCCATTTTTTTCACTGTTTCAGATGTATTTTTTTGAGAAAACTAAATTTCCCTCCAAATCCAAAATGTCCCTGGATAGAGCTTCCGATGATTTTCCATATGAAAGTTATTTCCTTTCCTGCCATGATGAAGACACAGGTGAGCAAATTTAAAATATTATGAATTTTAAAACTGTGATTGCAACGAGTCTTGAGATAACAAAACATTTCTCCGATAATGACTTATAAAAATTGATCAAAGGGCAATATGCATTTGGTGCCTGATTTCCCAAGGGAAATCTGCAGTTACTAATGAAAATTTGTAGCAACTTCTGAAACATTGTGAAAAGACCAGATGTCCTTTCTGCTTGGCTTTAATTAGGAATTAAATTCACTATATCAGGGGTTAACGTTCAGCTTCTGTATATAACCACAATCGATTTGTGTCACCTAAGATGAACCAATCTGCAATGTTAATTGTCAAATAAAAATGACTATGAGGGCTTCACGGTCTTGCACCCAGCCATCCACAACATTACAAAACAAATTATTACATCAATATTTATCATTCGGTTAAGATCTGTGTTTTACAGAGTGACTGGTGAGTTCAAACAACTATTAGAATATCACATCAATGTTCTCATTTTTGAGAATAAGCACATCTACAACTGCACGCACAACCAATCCTGGAAAAAATGAGGGAATTGGGAACCTGGTTTCCCGGGAAATCTTCGAATATGGAGGGAAATTTTTTCATAGTAAATACGAATCAATTGAGACATTCTGCTCTTGGATTAAAATTTGGATTGTGTTCCCGGGAATTTTGGCATTTTTTCTCAGCACCTGTGCACAACAAACATACCCATGTCAAAAAACACCCCACACGGCTCAACAATTACATCTGAGTGCTTCTAAAGAAAACCCAGTTTTGAAAATATTGCCTGAGCCTGTTTTTTCCCAACACTGCAAGCAATTTTCGATTGTTCCTTCCCTACTCAAGCACAATTATGAAGAATCTGGTTGGTGCACATTTATGGCACCCATAAGCATTGTAATTAACACAAGAAGACTTCACAGTTTTGTTTTGGATTCTGAAATAGAACATGTTTAAATGCTATCGCTATAGGAGCAAGGTATGAGACCTCCAACTTGTTGGCATGTTTTCTGTTAATCCTAACAATTGGCTCACTGATCACTCCTACTACTGTGTAAAACAGAAGATTTCCAATGCAGTGGTGCTTTCAAGAACAATTCTTTGGGAGATATTTCAACCTAGGACACTTCTGGCTTCAGTCATGGTATCAGTTTCTTTATTTTGAAATGTCTTTGTCCAAACAAAGTAGGTGAAGATGTTTTTGTGAGTGATCAAAAACACCCAACATGAATTTCACTTCGCCTACATGTCAAGAACTCTAGCGTGGAACTTAACAGCCAACTATACATTTTAATCCCAATTGCACCACAAGCACTACATACGGTGCTGGTAAGTACGTAACTCCTGTTTCTAAATTGAAAAAAACAAATGAAACCCGTGTTTGAAATTCTCAAGACTGGAATAATACACGAAAAGGCATTGTGGGAAAAATGGATTGTCCCGTAGATATTGCGTGTTAACTTTTCCTTGTTTGCGAGTACCGAAGTACCCCACAAAATGTTCAATTTTTTTGCAAGGTTCTATAGGTTCATACCCAATTACGATACATCTTTAAAACAACAACATATTACGGACCCTCTGATGCCAAATTTCCATAGAACCCTCCGTTTTCCGGAGATATTTTGAGATTTAGTTTCAATTTACCCCATTCGTTATGACTGACTGATAACGTTCATCTCTCGCGCATGTAACGAATTTAGATAATACCTTTCGCAGTCTGTGACACATACTACACACTTTCCGACCCGCCGTACAGCACTACACAGGCCCATGGCCAGAGGTCCACTACAGTTTCGGTACATATCCATTATTCCAAATGTTTACACATTTTGTTTCCACGCTCTGACATAATGGTTGAAGGTCCACTGACCTTTAGCCTTGCCCAAAAAGTCTGACAGATTAAGTGGGGTACACACTAGGCACCTGAGTTTTGCGCGATTTAAAAAACGGCAAATGTGCGCCCTTATTTTAAAATTTGACAAGGCCGATTTTTTAAAGTCAAAATCGCGAAAATGCGTTTCCTTTTGTTTGCCCTACCTGTCAAACCAGGACCACGAAAAAGTCGTGCAAACATGCTCAAACTGTCCAATATTGTTACATTTCCTAATTTCTTACTTTTTTCATCGGCTGAAAAAATACATCAGCACATCCATTATCACTTAATTTTTCCCTTCTTATTCCAGAATAAAATATTTGAATCATGTAGATGGCCGCTGCAGCGGGTTGAGGCCTTTGCATACATCCCCCTCCCCGAATACTTTACTTCTCAGGGGATTGGGGAATCCCCGGCCCCGGATGACGTGAGTCGCGTGAGCGGGTTTTCCACTCTTTGCCCCTGAATGTGTGGGAATTTGTTGTTTCCTCTCTTTCCGCATCCCTACCGATTTCCCGTCCGGGAAAAATACCTTCCTACCGCGGCCAATCCAAATTTGTTTAATTCCGAAGAGATGAATTATCCCCATTGATAACCAATTATGAAGCACTTATGAACAAGACCCGGTACCGCGCGTTGATAGCTTTGATAGCATGCATCATATTATTGTTTAATGCACCGAAGCGCAACTATATCAGGACGCCACAATGGAACATAGGTCGGGTCATCCCCGTGTTTCAACTAATCAAGGTTAGAGGTAGGGTTCTACGCTATTGATGTCTTTATATACATTTTGTCTATATTTTGCACTGTAGTGGAAACTTTGTGAGTCATCATTTTCGCCGACATTTGCATAATAATGATTTAATAATCAATTTGTGTTTGGTAATGGCAATTAACATTAAAAAGGTGTTTTTATTTACAAAATCGTGAAAATTCGCGCTGGATCAACAAAAACATCGTGATAGACCCAAAAATTTCGTGATTTTTTTGCGCGTTTTGCACGATCGCGCAAAACCTCCGGTGCCTAGTACAACACCTTCTTGTTAATTATGAATAATTTCATTTAAATACAGTGCTAGAGATTTCCTATTTTTTGCCTTGTTAAATGTAATTAAGGAAACGTCTGAAGCTGAAACAGTTTGAATGAAGCAACATAAGGGTGGCACAACGGCCCAAAGGCTAGAGTGGCATTTGAACCCTTATTTTTGAATAACCATTTTTTTTTAGTAAAACATTTCTAAAATGCTGTCGAAATGCATTTACAAGAAAAATAGGATCTTCTCTCTTTTTTGTAGAAAAGGTCATTTTTTTTTTTGGTTCAAAAAGTCCACCTTTTATTTGCCTCAAAAAATTATGGGCCCACTAGCTTGTGGTACATAGAGGGGCTCCATGATTCACATTAGCAGGGCTCGGTTTTAGGGGAAGTTATATGGCGACATTCACCTTCTTTGCACCTGGACCACCTTCCACTTGGGTGAATGTATTGTTATACCTCAAAGATGGCTGCTAATCTGAAACAAGGACACCCTTATTAATAAAATTTGCCTCTTGCACACCAAAATCTTCATTTCTGCCCCTAGAGTAGCACAAGTTGTGCCTTTGTTGCATGTTGCCACTGTAAATTCTGATTATCTGTGATGGAATATAGAGAAAGTTTGCTGAGTGTGGAAGTCATCTATCAGTAAAAAACAGCTTCTTCAAATTGATTTAAAACATAGTTTCAAATGAGTTTCAGGGTTTGAAATTCAAATTGGTATGTGTAGAAAAACTCTTATTCCAATTTGAAAACAAAATATGCCACAAACATCTGAAAGTGGAAAAAGCAGCTTGCCTAAAAGTCAACCATTACAATATGCCAATTGTACAGATTGACTCTAAGTGACTTGTACTTAATGCTAATGTAACTTTTTCTGTTATGCCATTTCAATATACCCATGTATTATTAATTATATTGAATGGCAAACCAATGCTTAATAGCTGTGTTTACCTTTTTGCCATTATTACATACGCATGTCAAAGGGTGAGGCACTATTGATAAGATTAAGTGGTAAATCAAATTATTGATGATATATATCAGGAAAAGGTCTACATGTTTATGTAAACATTTGACTTTACATTAAATAATTTAAGACAATACAAGTTTTCATGCTTACTGATTAGTTATGTTTTTGTTGCTGTTGTCTCTTAATCTAGAGAGAAAGCAAATAAAATCTTATAATAAAGTCTTGGTTTATTGAATACACCTCTCATATTCATGTCTGATACCCAGAAAACAAGATTAGACTACAAACTTTTGAGACCATTGAGTCAATAACCGTTGTATCTTTTCTGATACAATAAAATCAAACACCAAAATTTTACATGTTACTGTGTTTGTTTATCAACAGTCATACAGGATACAAATAAAAGCAAGTACGCAAACACATTAAGGTGTCTACCACTCACTTTGAAGGACAACATTTAAAACTTGGGTATCTTCTTACAAATTATGTTGCACATTAGAGTATACAGAACTGACTTGCTAATTGAAAGCATCATTGATCTGTATGTTTTTTAGCTGTCTTCTTTCTCTCAAACTGTCAAATCTGGAAAATAAACGGCTCCATCCACTGTTAGCAAACAAATCTTTCAATTCTTCACTTTCCCTCTTGTCTCTCCTAGGATATCCTGATAGCTTACCTGTTTTTCTAGTTTCTGTTGTCGTAGGCTGCTCACTGATGTTCCCGACTCGTCCACGTCCATTATGCTGCCAGGGGGTGCGGAGCTTGTCCAACTGCCCTGGCTGTTCCAACCTCCCCCTTGGTTCTGTGACCTAAACAATCAAAAGATAAAATACCAGTTTACAGTGATGAGATTGTTCAAATGTTCAAAGATGCAAGGTGAAACCTTTCCTTTAGCCTCTTTCATGTTAGTATTTCAGTGAACCAGAAGCATTATTTGACTTATATCATGACTTAGAAACACTGATGAACATAGACAGTTGCAAAATTCTTAAGGCACATTCATATGTTGTCAATTCGCTCTAATTTCGTTTACTATTACTAGCTGAACTCTACTGGCTGTAGGTAGGCTATGGGGGTAAAGTAATAGATAAAAAATGAGATTACAGTTTCTAACTTTTACTTAACTTCAGAGTTCCCCATAATGCTAGTAATTCTAATCAGTTCAGGGTTAGTTTCAAGTGTTTTTTCAATATAGGTTAATGAATGATATCGTAACTTAATTCTGCCTAACTAATTAACTAAATTCCACGCACAATTTCCCTCAGATCACTAGTATTTTTAAAGCAAACCAATGTCGGTTGATTTATGACATATGCTTTTTCAAAAATGTGCCAAAAGCATGCCAGATGCACAAAAATGGTAGGAGTGATGTCACTGCGATCAGCTGCAGTCAGTCAAGAGATGCACAATGAATGGGGCAGTGATGTCATTGCTATCAGCTAGCAGTCAGTCAAGAAAAAGCCAGTCAAGATGCAAATGATATGGTAGCAGTGATGTCACTGCCATCAGCTTAGAGTCAATAAAGATAAAAGCCCTGCAAGATGCCCAATAGATGGTAGCAGTGAGTCCACTGCCATCAGCTAGCAGGCAATTGATAAAAAGCACGCCAGATGCAAAATGAATGGTAGTGATGTCACTGCCATAAGCTAGCAGTCAGTCAAGATAAAAGCAGGCCGAGCACAATAATGGTTGGCAGTGATGTCATTGCAATCAGCTAGAAGGTCAGTAAAAGTAACATAAGGATTAAATTCTCCTCTCCTGGAATTGCTATCATTAACAAAGTAACATCTTTCTTTTACAGTCCACGCCACAGTATTCAGTAGGGTTGTTACTGGTTGTTAGTGCATGCGATACGTAAACACGGAAGTGGAATTCCCATTGGTTAGGCTGACATGACGTTCACTAATTCTGATTGGTCTGACTGTCTCCATGGTAATGTAGCAAGGGCCCACCCCCACACTCATTATCCAGGAACACACACGTAGTGGATTGCAAAGTTTTGTTGCCATCAACTGTAATATGCTAGAAATGATTGCAGTATTTATCTAATTCTCTTCAAAGTATTCAAATAAGACATGCTAGAATATTTGCTTAGTGCTGATATCAGGACTCCTATGGCTGAACTAATGCATTCCCTAAATTGGTGTAAACTTGAGAAAGGTGGGAAAAACATCTTGTTATTCTTGTCTTTAAACTGTCTCAATGGTTCTTGCCCCACTTTATTTGCGTTCCAAGTTTTCTTGTGTTGAGCATATGATAATAAATGCATTTAGCCAACGTTCCAAAACCCTTGTTGCCTTCGTTGGAACAATACTCAAGGGTAAGGTTCCTTTCTAGTATAGAGGAGCTAAGGCATGGAACAAACTTGAAACCCCATCATGTCCGGCAAAATTCTGAATGCAGAATTTAAACATGTTTAAAAAATGCCAATCTTTAAGTTAAATTTTACCACTTCATGCGGTGTCAATTCATTTTACATGTATTAGAGAAATGCAGTTACATGCAAGTACATTGTATTGTACATGTACGTGTATGTGAATTTGCTTGTGTGTCTGTGGTATATGTGCAGGTGTGTGTATGGTATGTGTTTACATTGTGGTGTGTTGTGTGTCTGTTGTTTGTAGCATGCGTGCATGTGCTCATTAACGTAGTGAACAAAGCGAGGGTGTAAGCATACGAGTGGCTTGTGAGAGTTGTAATAACTTACACATCTATGCTCGTTTTTATACATAATTGTTATAATTTGCTACTTTGCTTTAATAATTTAAATGTACATGTATTGTAAATGTTGTGCAGGGCCTCTTGGAGATCAGTCCTAAATGAAGAAGTTACCCTGGGTAAAGAAAAATCAATAAATAAATATAGATTAATCTCAGGTGTTTAAATATCTTTATTGCCAGACTCCTCACCTTAAACGTCTATTCATTGGTACCATGTCACCGCAGGCAATAGTTCCAACTTCAAACCCAATGTGTGCAAGTTTAACCATAATTGCTCATCTCCCAAGAGGGAGAAAAGGAATGACAGAAGAGGGGAAGGAGAAAAATTAAGAAAATGAGGTCGGTCTCGAACCAGGGACTTGATGAACCGGATACCACACTACGATGGTGTGTCGCTGGCCTGGCCAGCGATTTCAAGACATGTGGTCTTCTTTGAGGACGCCAAATGATACATCGCGGACTTGATGCATTTATCTCACTCCAATGCATTGGCATATTTTTGGAGTTAGGTACATGTAGGTTTAATGCAATGTTAACGATTTAGCCAGCAATGATGCACACTAAACAGCTCTACAGATCTAAAAACAAAAAATGTTTAAATTATTTTTTATGAACTATTACTTCTAAACCTTATTGTTTTCAATAGGTACATTGGAGAGGGTTGAGGATGGAGGATGCATGAATAGGGTAAGTGGAAGGAAGGAGTAAGGCGGTTGCTGCAAGTGTTAGGTGAATCCCAGCACCCCATACGGGGACAAAACCGGATTTAAAACTTTGGTTTTACTAGATATATACACTTTGCGCGTAAGATTTGCGGTTTGCAGCAAACATTATAAAGTTTGATTTATTTTGACAGGTGTGGATCTCCAATGTGATGGCAGGTAACAGAGATACCCTATTGCACTTTGAATAGCAAAGAAACAGTTACACTGCAGTGGACATGGGCGTTATAAGGAAGCAACCCAGTTTGACTCTTATCTGTACTTTTACACTTGGGGAAATCATGAAAAACGATCTATTGTAATGTAATTTGCCTATACTTTGCCGGTAGACTTTGTCAAGCCTAGGTTAATGATCAATAAAAATGTCAAGAAACCAAGAGCTGAGATGTGTGCAGAAGGGTCATATGCCTGTTTTATGCCAAAGATTCATTTTCACATAGGGAACGATTAAACTAAACAGAGGGTGCCAAATATGTTTATTCAGTTCTAGCTCTCTGCATATGCAAACAACCCAGAAATTGTATTTCCCTCCCCCCTTAACTGTTAAGTTAACCCTGCTTTTGAATATTGTCGCTCGGAGATTTTTTTTTTGTACATTTTGTTTCAAAAATTTTCAAAAGTGATGTTCTTCTCATGGCCAGATTCTGGGCAGTGAGGAAAAAGGAGGAAAACAGGAGGCAATAAAGAACCTGCAAGAGATGGTCAGGAGTTTGGACGATATATTAACAGAGGAATAGGCAAGCGACTGAATTTTTTTGGAAGAGATCTCAAAAGCCACTAACTACTAGTATAACCTGTACAGAACCTACCCGGATTAAAAAAGTTAAGGTGCCATCAGTCAAGTGAGGCAACATAGTAATTTTACTATTCATTTGAAAGACTGTCACTCACATACATGTAGCTTATTCCAAAGTTCCATTGAATCTGATGATGCACTATTTTAAAGGGGCATTTCGTAATCCACAGCCTTGTCTCCCAGACTTAACCACAAAGAAATCAAGATTTTCCTATCATCTGAACCATTGCCCAAAGTATAGTATGGGTGTCTACTCTGATGTGCAGATTTGATCAACTTTAGGAGAAATTCATGCTTTTGTATTTTCTGTCCATATATAAATGGCCATCGCACAGTTGCCTATGGGCTGCGTGATATGATCATTCACTCATAACATCAGAATGCACTCATCAGAATCAACTTAAATTTAGAAATAACTTTTTCTTGAGGATATATCTCCTGACCATATACAAAAACGATGGTGCTAACAAAATACCCCTTTAAGTGGCAATTGCTTATAATAATGGCACATAGATTGTTGTACAAATGAATTCTGGTCACTGTCAACAATGTACACACTTGCTCACTGTCATAATGAAACAATTTAGCCAAAATATCTCAAGGTGTGTATTGAAAAATACAATGGGGTAAATGTGGATTCCAGGCTGGTATTCAGAGAGTGCCCCTTTAAGATTACATTCCTGTTACCACCACATTTGACCATGGATTGATATGGTCATCCTCTGAAATATGGAAAAATAATAAATTGATTTTTGAGTTTTCAGACAAAAAGCGATCATTGACAATTACTATTTCATTCTCTGACTCACACTTTCCATCTATGGCAAGACCTGATCAAAGTGTAGACCCTGTTTCTTAATTGGAGTACCGGTACAAAAAATTGTGTTAAGTGCTGAAACCAAAAGTGGGTTACAGGCCTTTACATCTATAAATTGTTGGAGCTCTGTTAATCACACTCCTATTTTTTACCGAGGAGCATGATAAGGAGCTTGATTTTCAATTCCAAGCCTCTAAAAACTACATTACAAGAAGCAAGGAGCTCAAAAATAACACTCCTGACAGTTTAGAAGGAGCTCTTCGAGGAGCTACGGAGCTATTGCTCTCCTCAAAAAATGAGGCCCTGGGTTAACTTTGATTGGATTTGTGGTTATATCCATCAACTAATTGTTCAGGCTGTCATATATACTGCCAAGATCTTCTAAAATTTGTGCTTCAGTGATTATTCACACAAACTTGCAAACAAAATATTTTGCCATATCTGAATTGAAAAAAAAAAAACGAGTCAGATTGTGTACTGGCAAACAATGAAGCCCACAGTTGCAAAACAGTATAACCTTACTTAAAGCCACAATCAGTCATTTTTTTCCAATTCAAAATGCCCAAATTGTCTCTAATTTGCTAATGTTAGGTCATATCAACACCTTATATTACTGTTCTTTGTGAGAAACAGACACTTAAGCAATTAAGCAGTCTTGAAGATGCCATTTACAACTGTTTCTAGACCTAAAGTTAGATCCCGACTTACTAGTAACCAAAGCATAAAAATAATCATTGTTTACTACAATTTCCAATACACCAGAAAAATGGACTTTGATGAAAAAGAGGGGGCGCAATTTGTTTACCTTTGGAAGAAATCACTGATAGTGGCTTTAAAGGTGCTTGTTCCGATGTTAAGGTAGAACAGATCCTAATCCAAAAGGTTTTTTTCTTAAAGAAATAAATTTTCTGTTTTGTGCAGATTGTAGGTACATTTCAACCATGAAAAATAAAAAAATGCTAATTAACATATTTTAATAATGTTTGGTTTTTCCTTAGCAAACGCATTGACCTTTAGTTCGGAAGATTTTGCAAAAACTCACAGAAATTAAAAAATAGAACGCTTTGTTCTATACAGACCATGGAATCATGCAAATACACCCTCTTTTACATCTAGGGTTAGGTAGAAGGAGGTGGTATGACTCAAGAACAACTGGTGATGGTAATTGGCCTAGTAGAAATCTGAAAAATTATTTTTGCCTATTTCTCAGTTTCTATTTTTTGGAGCAAGTGTCATTTTTGATGCACATCATCTCCTTTTGTTTCTTCTCCAAATAAAATGCCATTTGCGGTTGTTGTATTAGATGATTCGCTCGTTACTGATCATTTTTTTTATTTTTTAATAGTGTCCCCGATTTTGGAGTTATGAGCCATTAAACATATTAATGACTGCAAAATCATGTAATTTTCATATTTTTTATTAAATATTAATCAAACCTTTTCATGACTTAGAACAAAATAAAATCGTCATACAAGGAAACTTGGGCGATTATCCTAATACCACGTCTTTATGTTGAGAGATGATCACGTTTGGTCAGGAGATGCATCAAATTTCTTCTTTCAAAATGGCAAATCATTGCGGCATATTTGGATCTCATCATTCCATAATCTATAGATAAGTGTCGGATTGCACATATTTCCCCATATACTTTAATCTTAATGTACTGAAAAGACATGAAGACATGTTTAACTTAAAATTTAGTTTGATTAGGATCTTTCTACCTTAAATTGAATTTGGTACTCTATCTGATATGAAAGCCTGACACTTGATACACTCACACTAATTTGCTTTCTCCGGCCCTCCTGCAGTTTATGTATAAAGGGACCTGAGGCTCTGAGGCTAAAATAGTCCGAGTTTTTTATTTTAAAAAATTGTGGGGAGCTTGAGCACCCAAAACCCCCCCCCCCCGACCCCCCCCCCCCTTTTACAACACCCAACTAGTACACTTAAACTGGCAATAATTTATTTAAAACAAGGTTATCACTTACACATGGTCATGCATTATCACACACACCTTCGACTTTGGTAATGGACTTTGTCACTCTGCCTGGCATCCACCTATATGTATATGTACGTGTGTGAATATGTGTATTTTCATGATGACTATAGCTGGACTCAAATAATGAAACAGTAACAAATTTAATAACAAGGAAAAACAGAGTAGGGTGAAACCAACCACATTGTCCATTTCAAGACAAATTCCATTGTCCAAGCCTTCTGTTTATTTAGCCCATTGTCATGGAACAGAACTTGTCCTTTGAACTAGCTTGAGACTGTTGCCATGGTGATAATCAGCATTGTCAAACCCATGCCAGTACAATGAAATGATACAAGGCTTGCTGTTGTATCATTGTAATATTGGCACATATACCACAACACATCCTGGTGCGCTTGTTATCTAATTGGGCATGTGATCAATTCAATGTTTCAACAGGCAACGTGACGTAATTGCTATAATCACTTCTTTCCTAATAAGTGCCCACCTCTAACAGGTGCCCACAAAGTGAATTTTATGCACACAATAATGTCCAAATTATTGATCCAATTCAAAAAAATGGAATCCAATATAATTTGTAATATTACCTTAAAAAAAAATAACAACCTTAAACAGTGTAAGCCGATATTGTTAAGGCCAAATTATGAAAAAAAAAATTCAAAGAAAATTGGAAAATCCTATGCACAAGTTGGGCAAAAAAGCATAAGTACTGAATGCGGTAACCCCATCAACTGTTTTTTCCATTTTTTTGCCCACTTTTTTTTGGTCACTTCATGGCAAAAATTCCTTCAGAACCCCTTCTTCCCCAAACAGAAAGCGCTTATAACTTTCAAAGAATGCCCCTTTTCAGCCCACAGGCCCTTTAAACTAAACTCCAATTACTATTCACAAAGGTGCAATGCCGTGATCTCTTTAATGTAGCAATAAGTATTTTGCATTTCTGATGTACTATTGAGCGATATTATTATTAAATCACTCTTTATTCACATATCAAAATATATAATATCATATAAGAAGTCACGTTATGGTCAGACCACGGCAATCTGGGGGTCTATTCGGGACCAAACCAGGCAAGTATAGACAATTACATTTTAACAAACACTTTAAAAAAAAACAGTTAAAACAGTACCGAGCAGTAAAACAATAAAATCAGGCTGTTTGACAGATATGCACCCTGGCCGACTACTATGCCTACATAATGTTATTGACACATTCCACTACCTTCTCGGCCTAGAATGGAGATGGAAAAAGAAGATGTAAGAGGCAGCTTTGGAGATGTCAGTTTTTAAAAAATCAGATATTTTGATATGAGTTTTGGGCCCGCGCGGAGAAGTACGTTGAGGCGCTCCTTAGTAGGTTTTGTTATAATAGGCCTCTTGAACCAACTTCAATCTGAACCATGCTGCAAGTGTACCCATTCTTTTTTTTTTTGTGATGTAGCTCCCCAAAACCAAAGATGCATTATCGGTAAACTTTTACCTTATGACTTTTTTAAGATGTGCTTCGACGGGAACGGTGAGTTCGACCAAAAAGATCTTTTTTGACGATGGGAAAATTCAACACAATGGGTTTGTGGACTGTGGGGATGACGTCAGGTGGAACCGTACCCCCTGCCACAAGGTACCCTCAATATCGCGTGAGTACGCGCCTTTTTGCTCTCAACAGTCTCGCTATGTTCCAGAGATCGGCGATTATTAAGCGTATGATGTTATTCTGCCGCAAGAGGTATCGGTCGGGAGCATACGAGTGCAGTTGTTGAGGATGTGGAAAAGGGTAACCTTGTTCTGACAGAGAGGGCAGTTACCACTCAAACGTTTTTGTCCCCCATTTGTAAAGGTTGGTAAATGATGGTAGCGAGTTCAGGGCTGCATTGACAGCAAACTTTAAGACGCCCTTAGGAAGGACTGTACATTATGGATTTCCACGTCAGATTCATATTGACTATCATTTAATAATTTGGCTATATCCCCTTGAGTAATAAGCGGCTCAACAACCGATTTCCAATACACACTGGAATCTTGATTTATAGAAATCTTTGATCTTAGGTTTACTTGTATTTCCAATTGGAACCTTGGTCATTATCAATAGACCTATGATGAACTTGATCACACATAATTATTGTAGAATTTGTCCTGTGCCAGTGACCTCCCCCCCCCCCCTCCTCTCTTTCAAGTTTAAGGTCTAATGTAAATATAAACAAGTGAGCCATGTACACATGTATATCTACACCTGCATACTTTTTAAGCACTTACAAATCCCAAAAAAGATGCATGCCATGATGGTTTTTCATGCACCATGCCAAAAAAATTGGCAATCCGATGTAGTTAGAGATTAAAGCAATTAGTATACTAAGTAGTATTTGCATAATAATTTGCACATTTTATGCTAAAAATAATCAGGTCGAGAGCTCCTCAACCCGGTGCTGTTTGCCTTGGATTTTGAACCAAAATCTATTAGCGAAACGAATACCAAGTGTTCATTATAAACCTAAGGACTTAAATAAAGAGCTTCATCATAAGGTCCCTCACCCCTTGGTGAAATTATTGACCAAGATTTCAGGCCAACACTTGCAAACAAAACCCCCATTAGGGTATACAAAAAAGTTTTGGTCTGTAACTTCCAAGTAGAAGTAATTTCTGCTCTCTTGTACAAAGTTTCCACTTAATATGACTTGATCAATGAATGACTAAATGTAGAGCTACTCTAAGGTCTAAAAGCTGGCCACCAATCCACAAACCAAAATCGGAAATCTGCATTGAGTTAGATGGTGCCCCTCCCCCCCCCCCCCCGGAATTGGCTGAACTATGCTATGCGTTTGCTTTTAGTGTAGACTAGCAGGTTGCCCGCGATTCGAGCGGGCAAACACGCTGAGATGATTGACTGGGACGGTCACTAAGACGGGTTGCTCACTCTCGTCCATTAACGCACATATTCAAAGACATTAAAATATTTTCTTCAGCCTTTCTCATTTATTTGACTTAATATGCCTCAAATGTGTTAAATCAGGAGCTGTTCAAGATTTAGGCCCCCATCTCAATATGAGCTATGAAGCCAGGTGCACATACTGCAAAGTGAAGCGCGGGCAACCGCAAGCTGATTAGTGGGAGCGGTCAATAAAACGGCCGCCCACTATTCACTTGATGCAAAACTTCAGCGACATTACAATATTATTTTTCTCCAAGCCATCTACTGAGGCCTATTTGCTTTTTCGCTGTCACAATATTTACCCTTAAGCTGCCCTTATATGTGTAAGTCGGAACTCGCTATCAAGATTTCCCTCCCAAAATTAGCTATAATGAGCCAGGAGGTAATTTACTGCCCAACACTGGGCCAGCCAAAGACACTCACGCACTCCCAAAGACCACTCAGTTGCGTAGCGGGGGTCGGAGGAAAGTGGCCACTAAAATGCAGCAAACTTGGGGAATTTGAGGCAAATCAGCCGTTTTGGACGCTACACTCCAATCTGGACGGAATTTTAATTGTCGGGCTGATTCTCCTGAACGCGCTTTTGCCCCTCCGAAAACAATGTGCTACAGATGTAAAATGGCTACGTGCATGGGCGCCGCCTTTAAGGGGGTGCAGGCGGCCAATTATTTCGGGCAATAGGGTTGCAATGGGGATAAAACAATCAAAACTGTGAATGAGATCCATAATTATAGGTCCTAATGTAACATAGCGTGCTCGAGGCGGGCCGCATGTCGGATTACGTGGGGCCTTTTTTGTTAAGTGGGATCACCACCCCCCCCCCCCCCATGGTCTTTTTTGGACTTTTTGAACATCTCATCACCCTAAACAAATGGGTTTTCTTGTCAAAATTTCTCTAAATTTTGGACCTCTTCATCCACAAATTAATAAGTGGAAAGCATGTCCCCTTTTCATTTCTCTATCTCATGATGTGTGCAATAATATGTGGGCCTATGTGTAGATAGGGGTAGCTTGGAAATCCAACCAGTCAATAACTTTTGAGCCCATTTTTAGATTAAGGAAATAACAAATCGATGGCTCTATGTGCGTATCAGTATAGGAGGAGAACGAGGAAATGACATGCTTTCCTTGAGCAAAGAATATATTTTACATTGAACCTATATCATTTATCTTATACAGTTAACTCTTTCTTACGCCGCAAATATGGATCTACTATTAGTCTTCGGTATGATCTTGTTTCATGCCAATTTTGGTATGTAATCGTTTCCTAATCTTATACAATATGTTGAAAAATTTATAGCAAAAAAACAAAAGACAATTAAAAATTTCCCAAATTTGCGAAAAAAGGTCAAAATAGAAAACATGGAAATTGTCAACGTTATATTTGAATGGTATAGATAGGTCCTTTTTTTCGCAAGATCCCTAGATATGGGCCCTACTTCCAGCTTCTCGGAGGCACGTACGCGGTCCGTCCCGACCAAACCAAACTTAACCCACGGCAATATCAATATTGGCATATCACTCTCTTGAAAACAAGATTGAAAAATGATCATAAAAAATAATAAAATAATTAAAAAATTCCACAAAAAAAATCACCCTTATTTATGGGGCATTGGCGTTTTCACCAAAGAACCCGTTTTGGCACGTTCGCTATATCACCGAATGCCCCAGCTTTGAAAGCATCAGCCTTAACCAGTGTTCCTGATCGGAGGTGAAACTCCTTTTTAGGGGCTTCGCGCAAAATTCAAACAATAGTCAGTTTGAAAGATATTCCAGACTGAAATTCAACGTGATTATAAGCATATTAGTGCATGTACAGTTATCTGTGCAAATTCTTGCTCCTTCCTGGCACAGAGCTAGAGAGACGGGAGTGCCCGGAGTGCCCCACCCCCCCCCCCCCCCCCGAGTTACAAAGGATGCGACGTGCGCAAATGGGTCTCATTTTGAGTCTTTTGGTATATGTATGACCCCGTTTTTTCATTTAAGACAATTTTTGGTATAGTATCTGTTGTCAAAATTTTTTACAACTTGTTAAAAATTTTAATGTTTTTGTGTAATTTTGAAAAACCTAAGTTTTCCAAATTTGCTAAAAGGATAAAACATTTGAGGAAGAAAAGTGGCAAAGTATCATACGTTAATTTGGCCAAAAATATGCATCGCTCATGGATATAGCTGGTCACTTTTTCGCACTCACTATGATACGGGTCCTAATTCCAGACTTTCTGAGGCCCGACGCGTCCGTCCCTACCCAACCAAACTTGAGACAACGGCAATATCAAGATTTGGGTCATGTGCACCATGCTAACGCACCCCCCCTTCCCCCAGACGGGTTTTTTTCGAAGCAAACATATTGCCTAAAATACAATAATACACACCCCGACTACAACATGACAGCTCCACAACGCACATCCCTACACTCCCCCCCTTCCCCAAACGCCCTCCGCCCCTCTCCACACCACCTCCCTTCCACCTTGTACTCACTACCCTACCCTTCCCCATTCCAACCCCCCTCCCCTGACCTCCTTCCACCCCCCACTCCCACCTACTCCCCCTTCCCACATGCTCCCCCCCCATACAAATTATTTACTCCCTGTTTTATCCCCCCCCGACTGCTTCCTTTTTGTCCCAACCCCTCCTCCGACAACGCCTTTTTGGTGATTTGATTTTGCCACTATTGGTTTTATTCTATATCGTATTTGATTTTGCATCTACGATATTTTCAGTTAAAAGGACCAACTGAAATCACCATTTACAACCCAAAAAAAGATAAAAACATAAACCAAATATTGGCAGATGTGAGGCTTTCCGATACGTCATGTTAAAGTTTTACTGGCAGAATATTATCGTAAAAATACCACATTATGAATTGCACGATAGTTGATTACATACACCGCCGGTATTTCACATTGCAATAAAACAATAAACTAACAAATTTTGCAGTCATGTTGCAAGAATCAGAAATAAAATGGTGTAAAATTACAACTTTTATATTGCAGTTTACAACATAAGATTGATTTGGAAAGAGTTCCATATGATAAACCACCTCTTGGATTTTTGACAGGAAACAAATTCTTTTTAATTATGGACTAACACTACCAAATACCCCTAACCACTAAGGCCAAAAATAATAATAAAAAAAAGCTTGTTACTTGTAGAATCGAAAGGTATTAGTAATATATATTGCTTTATTTTGTAATGCTTGGGCAACGGTCAGATGATATAAAAATTATCTTTCTTAAAATTAATTATTAATTTCTTTTAGGTAAAATCAAGGGGACTATGCTGTGGATCACGAAATGCCCATTAAGAATGTTTTCATTTTGATGTTAGAAGAAAACCGTTTTCAAACATCTTTCACTATCCAAAGGTTGATTGATTTAATTGTTTATGTATTATAAGTGAGGCTCGAGGAAACATTAGTGGTAGGATTGATTGGATCAGCAACCTTTAATAATGAGGCTCTTATATTTTTTAGTGAAATATGAATGGCTGGAGTTGATTGGATCAGCTCACCTTTATTTAAGTTTTTGCGGTTAGACGGCAATTTACGGCAAATTAACCTATATAGAACTTTTGATTTTTTTGGGTCACCCTGAAACCGTGATAATAAACTCAGGGGGGGGGGGGGGGGGGCTGTGTTTTCTACCTGCATGTCAAACAGCAGGTCCAAGGTCAGGGGCTTCAAAACGGCATAATCGGACAGGACAAGATCTCATGTTGCTATACTAGTGCCATTTCCCTGTGTGTGACCTTTTACCTATGTGCAACTTTGTTAATAGGAATGTGATATCGAGTAAAACGGTGGAATGATATGTAAGATGTCATGAAGTAACGAATGTTCTAAGTTTGTATATGAACTGAAATAGCTGCAATGGTGTGGGTGAACATTTTAAAATTTTGACAAATTTAAGTTCTTTGTGGGACAGAGGTTGAAAATTTAAGAAATGATATGAAGTCATTGGGTGGACATGTTGCTGAAAGTGGGAGCTTACATTTTAAAGGGTTTAAATAATTATTTAAAAACAAAAATGTAGTGAATCACGTTGGTACAGTGTGCCGAATTCCTATAAACATACTTACGTCCGCCGGCATGCAAAATATCGGATTGCTTCTTTTAGTGCTGCTGGTGAGTCTGCAGACTTGGTCAACCTTGTGGTGGATAAGTATAGCGTTGATTGTTTCCCGAATAAAGTTATTATGTTGTATTTGGATTGGTCGCATTTTCCTTTAAAAATCGTAAATGTAATAGAGGGATATGAAACCTATATTCACTCTGTGTTAAATTATTAACGTTATGTATAACCTCGGCTAAGTGGGCCAAAACTCACATAAGTCAACTGCCAAAAACATCCACAAAAAATGTCATCTTACTAATCCCTTCGCATACCTTTTACATGTATTTAATTTCCCCTTGAACTCGCCCTTTCCTTTTTAAAGAATTTTATATTTTCAAGAGGACTTTTATAATGTCACAGATTGAACAAAAGAATTGAATTTGCCGTAAAACGGGGTACAGTGTTGTTTTGCTGTAGTTTTGTAGTTAGTAGTGTAATTATGTCACCAGTTACTTGAAAAAACTGGTACTCATCGCCATAGCGCTTGGCAGATATTTAGAACCCGAGGTTAATGTACAAAAATGTTAGGGCAGACAAGCGATCGTGGCGTTAGCTCACATGTTTTCGCAACGTTTGAGAAATGGTTGTCAATGACTATTGGACTACCTGAGTTCTGGCATAATCTTAACACGGTGAATGAAAGTAATTGTAACATTTGTTTGAGGAAAGCAATTGATATAGTTAATAGAATTGTAATATATCGAGTATTAGTTAAATTAAGATTCAGCTACTTTGCATCTAAGCTTCCGATATAGGTGACATCACGAATTTGATCATCCCACCAATGGAAAACATCTCTGCACTCGCAACAATGGCTATGTAACAATGACGTCATCTCCAATGTCTCCCAGCCACTCGTCGATACCCCTCATGACGATACCACAAACCCCCACCAAACCACGCCAAAAATAACCCAAATAGCGTGGTCCAAAACCGCATACCGCGGTCTCCTCCAAAAACGCGCTACACCTCAATAAGATTTTGTCGTTATTTACCGCAAAATGTCCACATCGTAAGCACATTTACGGCAACAAATCAATACATCAACCGGACAAGCACTCACGAGGGGAGGCCTGGGAACTGGTGGTGTGGCTTTGGGTAGCACCAAACCATTCGGTCTGTCTTGTACCCTAATGACGATACCACAAACCACACAAAAATAAACCCCATACCCGGTCCAAGAACAAAACAACGCGGGGTCAAAAACGCCAAAAAATAAACATAAATTAAAGTTTTGTCTTATTTTTACACGCAACTCTCGGACATCCCAATCAACATTTGCGCGACCGATCACTACATCGCGCACAGCATGGAAGGGGGTAGGCACTGGGGAACGGGGTAACATCCCCAAAATGTCGGATCGCATGGAGAACGGGCTTCGCAGTTTTTGAGCGGAAGCGTTGTCCGCTACGTCTATAGTATTTAAGATACCAAAAATCTAGCAATAATTGCATAGCCCTCCAGTGATTATTTGTTATCTGAGAACATCAATGATTACGGAATGTGACGATACAATACACACTAACATGAAATCAAATGCAACCATTCATTCAAAAGAGTCCATTCTATGTACAGGTAATGTGCCAAAGCCCCGATGTCTGGGCTGATCTTAAACGATGAAAAACATACCTGTCTGTGTCATTGAATTGACCTGCTAAAATAAGACATGGAACGGGTGGTCAACACTGGGAAAATAGCATCATATCCCTCACTCGCTTTCAGCATGCCTGAATGCATCCACATGCATGGATGCTGCAAAAGTGCCGCCAGAGTTATATATTGAAATGCTAAAGTGTTTGATGCGAATGTCAAGCGAACACAAAGATTCACCAAATTACCATTGGCATATCTTCATGTATCTTCGGCAAAGGGGTTCTTATAGCCAACGGCAGCTGATGCTAGAGCTGTGTTTGAATGAGCTGTTAATGTTTAGTTTTACATTTTCAATACATTTTTAATTGTCTAAGGCCAGCAATCCCTTATTTGGCTTTAATTATCAATATCCATTTCTGAAAAACAGCAACGCAATCTGAAAGACTATGAATTCTGTTTTGGAGTACAAACAGGTTAGAACGTTGGTCAATCGTCCTGACAGATTGAAGCAGTTGTTGCGTGGGTGTTAGTTTCTAAAAGCTATGAGAACAATTGATTGAATTTATGCGTGTGATAATAACATTAGAAATAAAGAAATTAGTTATTGGCAGGAAAATCAAATGCAAATTTGAGCTCTGAATGGTTTTGCTTGAACTCAACCAATGTTATCAACAAACGTTCACAAATGCTTTTAATCTTAATAGGTGTGTTTATCTGATTAAAAAATGTCATGAATTTGACATTTCAACAAGGAGATCTACAGATCACTTAGGATTGTCTGTTTCTTGTTCTCTACACCTTTTGATCAAAGTTGAAGTGGTAGAAGGAAGGAGGTCAGTGCTCTTGAATTTACAAATGAGCTATAGTTCGTCCAGATGGAAGGTGCAACGTCATCTATTTTCACGCAGCTATTTCGCGTGCTTATCGTGCGTATAGTATATAAAATAGAAAATGATGATTGGTCAAAATTCTGTTTTGCCCTAAAGTCAACCATTTGTTATGCAGTTTATAGTAATGATGCACTTTATTCTGTAAAATAACGAAGGATATGAATATCCATCATCATCATCATCATCCTTCGGCTGCGGAGCAGGCGATTACAAGATTTCTCCATGCACATCTATCTTTGGCAAGTACGGCTATCTGCTCAGCTTGTATCATGCCTTTATCATACCCTAGCCACGTTGGATGTAGGCTAAATAAAAGGTGCGTGATTGTTTATGATAGGCTGGTCTCTAACCGATGTTTACTAGACAACAATTGTACAACTTGCTATAATGTCATGAATAATTAAAATTTTGCCCTAACATTGATATGAGTGTCATTGTTATTATTTGTTTGTATTTTTACAGGATCCCCATTGCCATCCCATTAGCTTGCAAGATTGCATCTGCTGAGTTAAAAGCAGCCTGAAAAATTGAGTGTAGGTCCTATTCAAATGAACTTTGAGCAACCTTATGTTTTGAAAACTTCTACCATTTTAATTAAAAGAGTGTGGCCTGATTAGTAACCATTTAATTTTCTATTTGGGTACACAATCAGTATTTTCATTTGTGTATCCATGTACATGTTGATAACATTAAAAGACGACTGCCAAACTTGACACCTCCATGAAAATGCAATTCTCGCACTATAAATCATTCATAATCAAGTTACCCTGCCTTGTATTCAGTCATGGTATCAACTGGAAAATTATGCACCATGTTTTTGAAATTACCTACCTTGGGAAGAGACTTAAGTGATGATGATCGGAGGAGGGGGAGGTGTTAGTGAGTTAAGTTAGGCCCATGCGGCATATGTGGGAAGAGGGCAAAAGCAAATTCAGATGAGAAATGTGAAATGTGGGAAATGGATCCATGGGAGATACATAAAGATGAAGAGAGTGACCCCAAATGCTCAGTCTCAAGGAAACAACAAGTGCATAAGATCCTATGGGCCAACATGATACATACTACTGCCCAAACAACTGGACCAATTTACTTCAAAATTTGCAATTGGGTGTTTTTGGTGATGTTTCTATGTGGAACCAAATATCATGCGGGACCAAACATCATATGATGACCATGTTACCCACCTTAAACAAGTGCAGTTGCAAAATGAGCATTTACACTTGACACACACAGAATGATTTTCAAAATATGATGGGGAAAATCCTGCCCAGATTATTTCATTATCATCAATCAATTAAAATTATATTTTAAACCATTAAAGCTTCATCTTCAATAGGGCACATCCCACTGGACTCGCGTCTTTAGATGTTCAAGAATTCTGAGCCAAAATGTGATGGCATAACATCTGTAAAGAGTGTTTGTACTTCATATTTGGCCTAAACTTTTGATTGACAAGAAGTAAAACAAAAATCTGATACAGTAATCTGCATACTTGAAAAATAGGTGAAAAACAATCCTATTTTAAATATCAACCATAAGCCTGTCATAGTCAATAGTTCTAGGCATGAATAACGTACAACGCTGCCCTGTGAATTGTCAACACTAGATAATAAGCGACATAACTCACACAATTGATGAACTAATGGGGAACTTCATATTTAATTACCTGACAGTGCACTATCGTATCATGTATAATATGGTGTAACCTTATCACATGTTGGTGTTGAATTAGAATGATTTAATTGCATTGGGCTCCCATTTATCTTTTTTTAGGTCCGTTCGGCTGCAATAGAAAGAGCTATGTCGCATATTTTGTGTCTTTCTGTGTGTCGTCTGTGTGTCAAACATTTAGTACACAGCTTTTGGTTGACACTTTTTGAACTTACTATCATTTTTAGTGCAGTGATGGATAGTTATACCTTTCTTATCGTGGTTACACTGAGGTCAAAGGTCATTCAAGGGTCACTTAAGGTCATTCGGATGACCTATATGGGACTGCTATCCCTATTTTTATACATTGACATGATTTAATATATCACAAACTACATTAAGGTAAACACAGACCTGACGCTATTTGAGCTCAAGTCTTTCTCTGCTTGCTGAAGCTTGCTGAAATGGGATTAGAAACTTTTGAATTAAATCCAAAAATCAGTACAGTGTGCACTCCAAGAGCAACATTTCACACTAAAGCCACAATTCTTGACAACAAGCTAAACTACAATCTTAGAATTGCTGGAACACTTTCAATATTTGGAAAACTGTCTATCCTCCTCCATTCACTGCTTGATTTTGCAAGAGTAGATATGTGCAATATTTGGGAATTATGCACTTGGTGATAAAAGCAATTAAATTTGGCACACATCTAGGGCATGTCCTTAAGAAAAGTTTTTGAGCTATAGGGCATCGCAGATTTGTCCTCTAACGGAAATGGCAGCCATTTTTCAAAATGGCTGCCATTACTTGCTATTTATCCTCTCGATTTCGAATTCAAGTCCGATAACACACGGACGGTGTTTTTTAGGCATTCAAGCATGATATTTGATGCACATTGGGTATCTTTATAAGAGACGTTCAAACCACTTGTCAGTTGGCAGGTTTACCTATTGCAGTAATTTGGCGGCCATTTTCCAAAATGGCGCCACTTAACAGCTATTTACATGTTGGGTTAATGAATATGTACAGTATATTTTTTTTTTTCAAATCAAGTAATAGTAAAATCATAAGTTCTTATTTGAACATTCAAAGTTGAATGCCCATGACAACATTGGTGGCCATATTCAAGATGGCTGCCGTCAATTAGTATTTTAATTATATTCTGTGGAAATTGTAACTTTTGTATAGAATCACAAAGTCTTCCCCCATGGTGTGCTTTAAAATGTTTTAAATTAAAAAGGCACTGTTTTCTTTTGTTCTGATGCCACAGTATAGTAGTAGTTTTGACTACTACAACAGTAGTGTTTGTTTTCAAACTAATGGACCCATCTTGTATCCTCCGTACCTGGATAAGTTAAGCTTGAGGGCATCATTCTGGCTACAAGCTTGCGTTTAGCTACATGATCAGCACATGTTTGGGCCAGAAGTTCTAGTCCATTGCGGCAAACACCAAAAAACTTAAAGAAACCCCAATTTCTGGTGAGTTCGTGTAAATCAACTGCGATTTATAGCCTCTAGGTTTCAAGAACATAATATTGAAACCGACATTTTTTTTTGTAAGCGAACTACCACATTATCATATAATTTTAATTCTACTGTTATTGCATCTTACACATGCAGTTTTGTCATATCAGTATCGGTTTTACATCCATATGAATCCAATTCATATTACAAATCAATGTTTTTTTGTAAACGCTACTGCCGTCGTTGTGTATTTGATAGTAAATAATTTTGAAAAAAACAAAAAATTAAAAAACTGATAAAATTTTTTTTAAAATTACGGAAATCCCTTACTGAACCACCATGAACGACATGGGAGATAGATTGGAATCTATAATGTAAATTTTGGTTGCCTGCGATTGTAATACAAAACTGGATTTCTTAGGCCCAGCATCACAAACTGTAATAGTAACCATATCCAGAAATTATGGTGTTATATCCTTTGGTGTTTATGTTGGATCCGGACTGCGTGTCTTACATGTAACAAATATCTCTCAGACCTACCTGACGCCATTCAGTTGAAAAATACTTCCTTTTCCCCCTTTTTGCTTACTGTGTATATTTTTTCTCTTTAAGTGACACACCTCAGTTTTCAAACAAAATATATCATTCCTCCCAAACCACCCACCAAGGTCCAAGAAGAACAAAAAAAAATACTATAATAATGCACAATATAATGCACCACATAATCCATGTCTAGATGCCCAATGCATTTTTCCCAAACGGATAAATACAAGATTAGCCTTAAGTCAGTCCAGTGCTGCAACGCAAATTGGATTTTGAAATTTTCTTTGGGAGGTGGAACTCTTTTCAAAATGTGCCTGGTGTTCTTTGAGGATACTTTGTACAGCATATGATATGTTATGTTTTTCATATACATAGCTTGCATTTTTTCCATTTCAGGATCTGCTCAAGTCGATGCTGTAGTTAACAGATGTGTAGACTATGCCTATAAATCGATTCCCAAGTAAGTGTTAATCCAAGGGTGTAGTAGAATAGTATCACGCTAACACAACTACCTGAAATACAAATGCTAAACGTTTCCAATGTGGTGGACCCCCTACAGCCTGGCACATCAGGTTCCCAATATCTAATTAACGATGGAACAGATGTAATTCTCTGTCAGAAAGACACATTTGAAATTCTTGCTGTCCAGCCAATACCAGACAGTAGCAACTGGCGAGCGGTTACCAAAAACCCATTGCTGAGAACTAATGTCTTTCAACCATGGTTGTTTGCCTAGAACACAATATATCGCAACTAGATGAAGGTGAAGGCATTGAAGCAGCATTCCAGCACCCAAAGCTAAATGGCATGGACTCAGCAGCCTGAAGTTTAAACAAAACAGAACTTAAAAGCCGAGAAGCGCAAAGCATCGCCCCAAGACAAAGAGACCATTCATAAGAAGGTTCACCGTAACAGGGTGCAACAAAGCACCTCATTCATTAAAAACATGTTTTTCGTGATAAACCATGAAACTGAATCTGACAATTATTGCCCGGAGGTATCTTCAACGTTCAGCTTGATTTCCGCGTACGCCAGTGGCTCTGCATGCAGGACAAGGCTCTGCTAGCAAAAGTGATGCTGGGATCTGATAGCACAATGGAAGCAAGACCATGTGCAATGTCGGTTATCTGTACAACAAAGCACCGACCCGCCCACAAAAAGCATCGAGAATCCGTGCGACACTCTAAACCCTGGCATGCGTTTTTGCTGAACTTGTGTCCTATATTGAGAAACCGCACCATTGGACAATCTTGTTGCACCGGTTTTCAGGCGTGAGAGACCTTGTGGATTTGTACAGCACAAGGCTGGAACACTTGGAACTGAAGTGATTGGAAGTGTCCATATACAAGATAAAGGATAGAATACTGGCTTACTTTCCAGACATGGAAGCTCAAAGCAAGGCCGTTGAAGTGGTGATGTTGTTTTGAGTGATGAAGGATGTTGGATCGGCATTGAGAAAAGTGTGTGAACCATTGTGCTGACACTGATGCCATTCACCTTGCCAAGGCAGCTACTAGAGTTAGAAGAGAGATGATCCAATGAAATCAAGATTCAACGGTTTCAGGACGTCAAACTGCAAGAGTCATCTGTGCACCTGCGCTCTGAGCATAAGTTCTATGGGTTGGATGGCCCAAGCATCAAACAACAATCAAGCTCCATGTCAGTGCCTCAGTCGGCTCTTACCATATCACAGTTACTAATTGTTTAACAGGTCAGTGCGCCGTAGGGAGAAACACAAGTACTACAAAAACACAACACTGAAAGGAACACCGTTGGCAATTTAGTTTAGGTGTGATGGTACAACACAAAAACCCGCAAGCGGACCTTGTGGATACACTCTTGTCTTGGGACTTTGTACTTTTTATGAGCGGGTGCTTAACATTTAAACTGACTTGGGAATAGCATCTGTATCACTATGAGAAAGAAAAAGTTGTTGACCCTCCTCAGCTCCGAAGTTGGATCTTCACTTCTGCAGCAGTAGACAAAATCATGACAATAACCCCAGTTCAACCTAGTGCAACAGACTCATTAAATGGAACCGGAATATCCCGTTTCAAAATCCAGATGAGGAGTTAAGTGGAGTTCAGCGCACTGTTACCACCCCTGCGACAACACCTCCTCTCACTAAGAAGCAGGACATTAGACCACATCTGCCTGAATCTTACACAAGTGTGCCTCCCGTTGCTGTGCCAAAAGCAGCACCACCATTGCCAAAGATAGAGGGTACAACAAAGCAGACTGTCAGATCATACCTCAAGCCATCCATGAAGGCATGACATTCAGGGTAAGATAGTAAGTACATTTATGGCAGCAGTTAAGCTTGACATTATTTTTTTTATTTTTGTATTTAAAAAATACAATATTAGTGTGTCTTTTACCATAATATTTTATTCACTTCATTTTGATTTCATTTGCCAGCAAAAAAACATACCTATATATACAAATAAAAGGAAAGATAAAACATTAACATTGCCCTTCCCTTTTAAGTTAAGAATAAGTAGATAACCACCCAGAAGAATGCAAAAGCATCATGGTATGCGAAGGAAGAGGTAAGCATTTCACTTGAAAAATACAAAACAGACAGAAATAGAAAAGAAGCCTGACAAAAACAGTGATCAGCTACTGTCAATGGCTAACCCAAACTAATTGACAACATAGAAGAAGAAAATAACAAAAAAAATGGAAAAAAATATGAACAATCCAAACACAGATCATGATACTTCATTGATAATAGAAACAAAAAGATATTGACAACTGCTTTCTATAAGGTGGGACTTGAGAATTATAATGAAGCACTTATTACTGAATACAATTGTTCTAAAGATGTTTGTGAGATTGTGAAAATAAGCTGGAATCTATTATTTTATTAAAAACAGTACATTTGCACAATTCTTTCGACAAGGGATGTGACGAAAAGTTAGTGTCCACAGAACCGTGCATTGGGATGAGATAGAATCAAAGGGGTCAATATCAACACGCCACAGAGACAATGAAAAATGCAAGTGAGAGTACAAAGCAGGTTGAAAAATTAGTAAGACCCAAATTTTGAAGGCGGGACTCGAGGTATTATATATACTTTGCAGAATGGTTGGGCATGTGAGAGCAGGAAAAGGTAGTGAGGGTAGGCAAGCTGGAAGGGGGTGGCGACGACTCATTCGTAGGGAAGCTAATGGAATCTTCTCTTGGACCGCATATCACCCCGCTGCTAACCTTCGAATCAGCTAATGCAAGTACCAGGACAGCAATGTAGCACTTACCTCCTCTACTTCCCCTATTTATGTCAGGCAGAGACAGTCCGTTGCTAGTGATACGGCCACTCTAGAATGTGGTATAAAGGCGGCAGTGGCAAACGTGAATCCAAGCAGGTACCCCTCATAACTTTTGATCAGCCTCTGTTACACCCTTGCCAATAAACAAACCAATGGGAGTTGGCAGCAAGTCTGGTGAAGAACATTGTTTGTAATGTATCGGGTGGGCGGCACCCGAAATGGCAGCTCTAAGACAATTGGGATGTCCTGGATGGCAGTGGCTGGACAGCTGCACTTCGTATTACAGGCAATAGTCGCAACACCTGGAAACAGCAGATCTTGTCAAGGCCTCTCATTGTGACACGGACCAGAGTGGATCATCAGATCACTGCTAGTAGCCTGTATCTCCTCCTTTGCAGAAGGAGAAGTATTATGTGAGTACAGCAATGATTTAGAAGAGGGAGAGAATCCCATGCCTTAGAAGACTGGGTGTGTTGCCAGAAAGAAGCATGCCCAAAGTTTAAATTATGGTTTATTACCTATCAACTGGAACTAAGAGGGTGATGATCATTTGTACTAAGATCAGTTCCGGGAGGCAGGCAAATTCTTTGTACTCGATATAGATGCCCCGACCAAGATTGTACCCTGGTTTTTTGCCTTAGACCACACTCCATATTAAAGATGGATTGTACCTGTGCATCTACGTGACATGGGTACACTGAAAGACAAGCCACACCTGATGTCTTTGCAGAGTTGTGTCAAAGGAAAACTTTGTGGTGAAAAAAAGGACTTCACCAGATTCTCTGTATTGCCATGACATTGCCCACGAACAGAATAATGCATCAGTGAAAGGGGACAGGTGGGGTGTGGGGAGTGACAGAGAATCCTACGCGATTTGCGCGTTGGATGGTTTTGTCTGGTCACGAAATGGCCAGATCAGAATAATTAGGAGAGTTTGAAGGTCTCACTTGGGAAGACAAGGAAATCAGATTCCAGACTAACCGATGGAGATGAAACATGTAAGGTGGCTTTTGTACAAGATGTGAAATCACTTACTGATACCATAGAAGAGATGGGCAATACGTTTACAGAGAACAGCAGTGATCTACTTGCACTGGATAGCAGAGATCTTGCAGATGCAGCTGTTATCACTACTGTGAATCAGATTGAGAAACTTGGGCAAGAGCAATATGATACGTATGTCAATGAACGGCTTGTCGATCAATCCAAGCCCATTGCAGATGCCATAAAGAGAAACAATCTCCCTCGCCGCCCTCCTATTCGAGAGAAATCGAGAACACAGCTACAACTATCATCCATGAAGAATGATTGTTCCCTTTTTCTCAAGACTGTATATTGCATCCCAGGTAAGCGATGGAGATTTAGATGAGTTCTTTCAGCATGAAAACCACACTTATCCACCTGCACTGTCCCAAATGGGTAAGATGAGAACAGGGACAAAATCTGACCTAGTTGGCTGCTTGGAAGATTTGATTTCTTCAGAAGAGAATGTCTCCAATGCCAGCATGGAAGTCGTTATCCTTGATGGAGCTGCAATTGTGAACCTGCTACGACCAGGTTCTGTAAAGACATACTCTGAGTATACAATGCAAGTGTTCCTGCCGTACATAACTTCCCAATTGCAACATGCATGCAGAGTAGATATTGTGTGGGATGAGTACCTCCCTAACAGCTTGAAAGCTGAAACCCGAAGTAAGAGGGGAAAGGGGGTTCGGAGACGAGTAGAACCATTGAGTGCAGTTCCTAGAAACTGGGCAGGAGTTTCTACTTTTGACGACAATAAAGAATGATTTGTTCTCATTCCTAGCAGTGCAGCAGCTGTTGTGACTGACAACAATTTATCGCCACACATCACAAGGATGTGGCTGGGTACTCAGCTCATAGATGTGTCATGTCGTTGCACCCTGCAATCACGAGGAGCGATACTAGATTCTACTTCACCGTGAGATTCGTTAAACATGATATACAAAGTATCACTCGCACAGTTGAACAACTGAGGGGTAAGTCTGGCTGTGACATCAGCCAGCGCCTCACATACATGAGTTGTGGGTGCCTTTGGTTTGGGAAGAATTTCAGGTTCTTAGCAGCTCTGAATGGCCAGATAATTGGGTCCTCACCGTTGTGTTGCTTTACCAATGTTTCATGCAATTCACAGATGTGACACTGTTTTCCTTTTTGGAGGCAGGTGGCAAGAAGACTCGTGGAACTAATGGAATGCCTACGACGACGTCACGCCGTCTTTTGTACCTTGGCTGTTCCCCAAACACAGAGTCCATAGCAAGCTGTTTGGGACACTAAGCGCTTTGTGGGCGTTGATTACGACGCACCAGCCCCAAGAGTGCGTCAACAGGCCTCGGAAGAACTCTTTACACAGAAAGGTAGAACAATGGATGCCCTTCCTTCCACGAGGCAAGCACTCATTGAGCACATCAAAGGGCTCCCTATCAAGCTGGGTGTACTGGTTGGGTCAAATGCTGCGAGCATCCCCTGAGCTTCCTTGCGCAAGTGAGTGGGGATGGACTAGAATGAAAAGTGTAATTGGAAATTGTCTGGACAACTCTTCCAGAAGAAAAAAGTATGCCAAGAACCGTCTGATTGTGGCTGCAAGAAAGGGTTCCGATGGCAGTGTAAAGTCCTTGAAAGCACTCTTCAGTGCACTGCTCTTTGCAAAAGGGTTGGCTATGTACTGACAACTAGCACAATATGAAGAGATTGTTTTTATGAAGCGATACTGAAGAACATAATGATATAATCATTTTAGTAAGTTACTTGATATTTGCACTTCTCAATAATAGTCGTGTTTGCCAAGATTTTACAGTCAAAATTAGAAGGTGGTACTTACTAAAATTGCTATGTCAGTCAATCTTACAAGCGTTCGACATTGGCACAATGCCACCGATGACTGTGCGGCATTGGGTAGCTGTGATTGGTAATATAGGTACAAAAAAGTGGGAATGATCTGAAAATAGCAGAATTTGGCAACTCTTTATTGCAGAATATGAGGTGTGGTCAACATTCAAAGGATAATTACATCATGGTGCTTTGCAACAAAATAGTCAATATTTAGATTAGAAACTAGCTTTACGATAATATATACCTAATTAAACCTAATTAAAATATATAAGAATAATATGGTAAACCCCACCAGGGACTCAGTGTCATACGGTTATGTAAAACACTGGTGAAGATGGTAACTACTTAGTTAATGGCCGTCATTTTGTCATGTGTGACAGCCCTTTCAAGGTATATCTGTTACCTTGGCAATAGTCCATTTGAAAGGTTCACAATCTTTGTGATGAAACTAACAAAGCCATTCCGAATGGGTCTTGACTCTGTGCGAGATGTTAATTTAAATGCTGAAATGGCTGCCATTAGTGACATCAAAACAAATGTGTAATGATTGTCCATTATCTAGGTGTTATTTTGCTTACTGTGTGACCAAAAATATGCTTTGGTAGAAAAGATAGCACATCAAGTTGATTGATTGGGAAGAATAAGGGAATGGCGCCATTTTTGAAAATGACGCCAGTTGTCACCGAAAAACTTCGTAATGGTACACATTATAATTTATTTAGGCATTACTGTGTGATGTTTGGTCAACCAAAAATCAACAAGAGAAAGTGTAAGCACATTAAATCCATGAAAAGAACTAAATACGAGAAATGGCAGCCATTTTGGCAATGGCCGCCATTGCTGTCACAGGACCAAAATCTGCGATGCCCCTTAGTAGCCAAAAACCTTCTTTGGACATGTCCAAACTGTGTGCCAAATTCATGCTTTTATCTCACCAGTGCACAATTCATGCACATAATATACTTACTAATTGAGGGATTGTCATCAGCAGTCTTGCCAATTGCCACCAAAACATGCTGATTGGGGGTAGGAAGGTAGGGTATGTAGGTTCTTAAACCCATTTGAGCATGTTAGGAAATGGTGGTGAGGGTTAAAAACTATTTATTTCCAAGATTGCAGGTCAGGGCATGTTTTAATTTGTAGTCAATAAAACCACGCCATCCTACATTTGGCTAAGATCCCTGACAGTTTCATAATCCATTTTTAAGATATGCTGCATGAACAGGATACAAATCAATCAGATTGCAACACATAACATACAGAACCCATTTTGTATTTTTTTATGCCACTGACCACAATAGGACAAAATGATACAAAATATGAACAGGGAGCACATATGCTACAAATAGAAAGTACTACCGGTACAGTGGATAAAATACTCGATAGGGAGATACACACAAACATATGGAAGCGCAACAATCTCAGCGGCGGTTCGACGCATTCTTGCCCAATTGAAGCATCGCGAAACGAGGTGTGAAGTTTCTCCTGGCTCTCGCAGTCCAAGCTCGTGTGTGTTTGATTCTGTTCAAATTATTAATAGTGATTAATCAACGGTAATGATGACACAATGCATACAGGTATTACTTTCATGCAGGGGTCACGTAATTGAGTTCTGGTCCAGGACGCTAATATTTTATTTAGGACGCACAAAGAAAAAAAATTAGACGCGGCTGTTGCGTCCGTACGGACGCACAAAAATGATGTTTACATCAAACACAAACAGTGTTCATAAGATTGTGTTCATAATTTGTGTATAATGAATCAGAAAAAAGTAAGAACGTAACGCTAAGCCAGTAATTTCGTATCAATTCCACATGCAGTAATTCCCACGATCATTTGGAAATATGACGAGTATGTGTAGAATGTAACCATAAGTACTAGCACACAAAAATCCTAGCTATGAGACCATTTTCACAATTTTCATACCACAATTACATTATAAAGTGAGATGATGAACGGTGCTAATTGCCGAGCCGCTTCTCTCCGGTCAATGATGAGTTCTACAAGGCGACATAAAAACAAGCCACTTACACGACAATATTTAAATGGTGGAGAGAGAAAGGGTGAAATCTGTGAAACCATGGTAGAACTAGCCGACACTGACAGATGGGACAGTGGCGTAAACCGGGGGCGTAAAGGGCAGCAGAACTAGTAGAAGTCCAATCAGAAGAAATGGGGAGAGGATGTAGTATGTGTAACCACTACGGAATTGGCAGCCTCAAGAATAAAACTGCATGTCTTTAGGATGGCTCCGGCTATACCGAATGGGAGGTAGAATTTCCCTCCTGGTGTACTACGATGTAGACAAGTCAGGCAATGTTCTGCAAAGTATGTTGATTTGCAACGGGGGAACAAAAATTTCAGGAGAAAGTGCACTGACTGAGCATTTTACCGATAAGTTAACTTTGTTGAGACAATAAAAAGAAGTCGCATTGAGACTGAATGAGAAGTGTAACATTGCAGTTCAATGTTGGTCATCTTTATTTTGAAACACTATTACAGATATTATTCCACATGTACATTTTATTTTCAGTTAAAGCTGAACATTCAGATGAGGTAACAAACAAAATTTCTATTTACAAAAATGTTTCTTTTAATAGTGTGTAAAAATATCATTAAATAGTATCTTATAGACTATTTTGAACAATCCAACTTAAGCAAGGTAGGTATTAGCTGAAAAAGGAGGGTATGCCGGCCCCCTAGTGACAAAATATAATGTGATGGGTAATCCAAGTTGTCAAAGGGGACCAAACCCAAACTCGCCTTGGACCCCAAAGTTCAGTACGACCCCACATTTTGGAATTCAAGGAGTAAGGGGGTCCACTGGACCCTTGTTTTAAAACCTAGCGCTACCCCGCTTTCAGGCAATACTACCCAAATACCAAGTTTCCTCCAATTTGGACATTGGGATCTGGTAGAAGTTCATCTTTTTAGCAAATCAACAAGCAAATAGGAAAGCACAAATACTGACGACACAGTGCACAGGGTAGACTTGGCAGCATCGCGTCAATGCTAGGAGAAGATAAAAGGAGACCTATAATGAATTCAAATGGCTTGCAATAATTATGCATTATTGCTTCTCAATCAAAACCACAAGCTGTTTCCATGAACTTGGTGATATATGCAAGTGCCAGTCTTTAACTCAAGTAGGAACACAAATAGACCAAAATCATCGCAAGCACCTTTAAATCATTAATCTATAAGAATCAATTGCCAAATGTCCAGGCCAGTTTCAAACAGAAAATTCAAGTAAGTACAAAATGCGAGATCAAGTTAACATGGGGCTAGTAATGCTAACATCAGTGTCTGAATTCAATAAAAAGTTCCCCTCCCAATTGTTAAATTGATGCCATTTAGACGTCTAGACCATGTTCTGAATCTTTTGGGCAAAATAAAAAGTCACAACATTCCTGATTCATACCGTGCTTAAAAAGCTCTTTATCAGTGGTATATAACACATCTGCTCAAATCTAACTCAGCGACGAGCACTGGTAATAAATGACCTACTGTACAAGAAGTTACTGAATAACTACACACTTAATGTTTGCAACCCTGGTAAATTCTGTGTAGGTATAACATGTAAGTCAGTGATTTTGAGATGGCTGTTTGGACTCAAGCTTGAAGAGTTTTTGTATGTACTTCTTTTTTTTTAAAAACAATGAACATTTTGAACCCCTGAGAAATGTAAGTGGCTGCCGAGTTTAAAGGTTCACAGCGGTTGAGCCCTTGCAAATTGTCTCCTTTATTTTGAGAAACAATTCTAAAGCAATGGCAACCCAATTTTGACAAATGATATAAAAAGAGACAGTGCAGACCTACATTACCTCCGCAAAAAAATCATAAAAATCAATTGTGGAAAACAGGATTTGACAGTAGGCCTACAAAGGTCATGGTTGTATGTTATAGAAACCCCTGGATGACTAGTTCAGGGTTGCATTTCACCATGTAAAAATGGCTATGAAGTACAAAGATCCGTTTATACTTCACTCATTGCATTGATGCTGCAGGAAATTTACTGCAATGTTCCGTCACTTCCGCTGCACTCTTAAATCAATTTACTTGCAGGTCAACCAGGTCACTGCAGGTTACAGGTTGCAGTACGGTGTAGTTTAAAACTTGCGGAAATTTGGAATACTGAACACTGACTGCAGCCCACTGCATCTTGCTGCATCGCCAGTTAAAATAATTTTAAATTCGTTGCAGTACTGCAGTGCATTGCCCAAATAGCAAGTGATTGCCCAGTGGAAAATTTTGGTAGGCTGCATTGCAGCACTGCACTGCAATGCAGGTGAAGGTTAAAAACTATTTATTTCCAAGATTGCAGGTCAGGGCATGTTTTAATTTGTAGTCAATAAAACCACGCCATCCTACATTTGGCTAAGATCCCTGACAGTTTCATAATCCATTTTTAAGATATGCTGCATGAACAGGATACAAATCAATCAGATTGCAACACATAACATACAGAACCCATTTTGTATTTTTTTATGCCACTGACCACAATAGGACAAAATGATACAAAATATGAACAGGGAGCACATATGCTACAAATAGAAAGTACTACCGGTACAGTGGATAAAATACTCGATAGGGAGATACACACAAACATATGGAAGCGCAACAATCTCAGCGGCGGTTCGACGCATTCTTGCCCAATTGAAGCATCGCGAAACGAGGTGTGAAGTTTCTCCTGGCTCTCGCAGTCCAAGCTCGTGTGTGTTTGATTCTGTTCAAATTATTAATAGTGATTAATCAACGGTAATGATGACACAATGCATACAGGTATTACTTTCATGCAGGGGTCACGTAATTGAGTTCTGGTCCAGGACGCTAATATTTTATTTAGGACGCACAAAGAAAAAAAATTAGACGCGGCTGTTGCGTCCGTACGGACGCACAAAAATGATGTTTACATCAAACACAAACAGTGTTCATAAGATTGTGTTCATAATTTGTGTATAATGAATCAGAAAAAAGTAAGAACGTAACGCTAAGCCAGTAATTTCGTATCAATTCCACATGCAGTAATTCCCACGATCATTTGGAAATATGACGAGTATGTGTAGAATGTAACCATAAGTACTAGCACACAAAAATCCTAGCTATGAGACCATTTTCACAATTTTCATACCACAATTACATTATAAAGTGAGATGATGAACGGTGCTAATTGCCGAGCCGCTTCTCTCCGGTCAATGATGAGTTCTACAAGGCGACATAAAAACAAGCCACTTACACGACAATATTTAAATGGTGGAGAGAGAAAGGGTGAAATCTGTGAAACCATGGTAGAACTAGCCGACACTGACAGATGGGACAGTGGCGTAAACCGGGGGCGTAAAGGGCAGCAGAACTAGTAGAAGTCCAATCAGAAGAAATGGGGAGAGGATGTAGTATGTGTAACCACTACGGAATTGGCAGCCTCAAGAATAAAACTGCATGTCTTTAGGATGGCTCCGGCTATACCGAATGGGAGGTAGAATTTCCCTCCTGGTGTACTACGATGTAGACAAGTCAGGCAATGTTCTGCAAAGTATGTTGATTTGCAACGGGGGAACAAAAATTTCAGGAGAAAGTGCACTGACTGAGCATTTTACCGATAAGTTAACTTTGTTGAGACAATAAAAAGAAGTCGCATTGAGACTGAATGAGAAGTGTAACATTGCAGTTCAATGTTGGTCATCTTTATTTTGAAACACTATTACAGATATTATTCCACATGTACATTTTATTTTCAGTTAAAGCTGAACATTCAGATGAGGTAACAAACAAAATTTCTATTTACAAAAATGTTTCTTTTAATAGTGTGTAAAAATATCATTAAATAGTATCTTATAGACTATTTTGAACAATCCAACTTAAGCAAGGTAGGTATTAGCTGAAAAAGGAGGGTATGCCGGCCCCCTAGTGACAAAATATAATGTGATGGGTAATCCAAGTTGTCAAAGGGGACCAAACCCAAACTCGCCTTGGACCCCAAAGTTCAGTACGACCCCACATTTTGGAATTCAAGGAGTAAGGGGGTCCACTGGACCCTTGTTTTAAAACCTAGCGCTACCCCGCTTTCAGGCAATACTACCCAAATACCAAGTTTCCTCCAATTTGGACATTGGGATCTGGTAGAAGTTCATCTTTTTAGCAAATCAACAAGCAAATAGGAAAGCACAAATACTGACGACACAGTGCACAGGGTAGACTTGGCAGCATCGCGTCAATGCTAGGAGAAGATAAAAGGAGACCTATAATGAATTCAAATGGCTTGCAATAATTATGCATTATTGCTTCTCAATCAAAACCACAAGCTGTTTCCATGAACTTGGTGATATATGCAAGTGCCAGTCTTTAACTCAAGTAGGAACACAAATAGACCAAAATCATCGCAAGCACCTTTAAATCATTAATCTATAAGAATCAATTGCCAAATGTCCAGGCCAGTTTCAAACAGAAAATTCAAGTAAGTACAAAATGCGAGATCAAGTTAACATGGGGCTAGTAATGCTAACATCAGTGTCTGAATTCAATAAAAAGTTCCCCTCCCAATTGTTAAATTGATGCCATTTAGACGTCTAGACCATGTTCTGAATCTTTTGGGCAAAATAAAAAGTCACAACATTCCTGATTCATACCGTGCTTAAAAAGCTCTTTATCAGTGGTATATAACACATCTGCTCAAATCTAACTCAGCGACGAGCACTGGTAATAAATGACCTACTGTACAAGAAGTTACTGAATAACTACACACTTAATGTTTGCAACCCTGGTAAATTCTGTGTAGGTATAACATGTAAGTCAGTGATTTTGAGATGGCTGTTTGGACTCAAGCTTGAAGAGTTTTTGTATGTACTTCTTTTTTTTTAAAAACAATGAACATTTTGAACCCCTGAGAAATGTAAGTGGCTGCCGAGTTTAAAGGTTCACAGCGGTTGAGCCCTTGCAAATTGTCTCCTTTATTTTGAGAAACAATTCTAAAGCAATGGCAACCCAATTTTGACAAATGATATAAAAAGAGACAGTGCAGACCTACATTACCTCCGCAAAAAAATCATAAAAATCAATTGTGGAAAACAGGATTTGACAGTAGGCCTACAAAGGTCATGGTTGTATGTTATAGAAACCCCTGGATGACTAGTTCAGGGTTGCATTTCACCATGTAAAAATGGCTATGAAGTACAAAGATCCGTTTATACTTCACTCATTGCATTGATGCTGCAGGAAATTTACTGCAATGTTCCGTCACTTCCGCTGCACTCTTAAATCAATTTACTTGCAGGTCAACCAGGTCACTGCAGGTTACAGGTTGCAGTACGGTGTAGTTTAAAACTTGCGGAAATTTGGAATACTGAACACTGACTGCAGCCCACTGCATCTTGCTGCATCGCCAGTTAAAATAATTTTAAATTCGTTGCAGTACTGCAGTGCATTGCCCAAATAGCAAGTGATTGCCCAGTGGAAAATTTTGGTAGGCTGCATTGCAGCACTGCACTGCAATGCAGGTGAAGGATGAATGGACCTTAAGTATATGCACTACATGGTCATATGGAAATCTTTATAGGAAATGCTTATATTCAGTCATGAACAGAAAACACCTTTTTATGCAAGCATGTAGGATATCATTTACACCATCTTTGCAAAACATGCATCAAAAAGTGTTTGTTGAGGGCACTAATTTGTTTTCATATAAACACCCAAAAAATGTAAATCCCACCCCTGAAATTGTTGCTAGGTCAAAAGATACATAAGATATACATTAGGGAATAATTGGGTAGCGGTATTATTACGCGTATTTGCTGACACTTATTTGTGGTGATCTTTGAGTACTGTTAAAGTATGCCCACTAGACCACGACCTCCCAGGATTTAATGTTGCAGCAAACCATAATATAGAAGGAGAATTAGTCATGCCAGCTCAAAAAGATGAAACTTATGATAATAGGTTTACCTTCCAAAGAAGTTATGAGACTGTTTAGGCAAAAAAAGTTTTCCTCGAAAAAGTTTGAAAAAATGCATATGTGGGGTTTTTTTTTTAGAAAAGATAATGCGAAATGCGGGACTTTTTTAACCCACTTTTTCTTCTTTTTTTCGCCGCTCAATGGGCGAACGTTCATTTTTTTTCTGAAAATCTTGTTTCCAAAAAAAAAAATTCAAGTGAGCAAAAACCGAAGAAAAAAAAATACCTCTGTCCTCTGATCCTGCTTTTTAAGTTTGCAAAGTTTTTTTAGTTTCCAAAATAATGTAAATTCAGCCTGTTTAGCCTCAAATTTATGAATTTGCTAATTTTAAAAAAAAATGCTGCTTTAAAAAATTTTTCATTTTCTCCTGATTTTCGATTTTGGGCTATTTAGGCAATTTGACCTACTATTAAAAACAAAAAAAAAAATCGCCATACCGACCGACCCACCTTCTTAAAGGTCCGCTTCCCAACCGTAAAAACAGGTTGGGTTTTTTTTTGTCAACTAAAGACCCATTTATTAAACAAAAGCAGCACAGTCTTCTGAGACAATTTTTTTTTGTGCCTTTAAAAAATGACTGTTTTACAAACTCATTTAACCCTTGTCTACCTGAGCCAGTTTTTGTAACAAAAACTCCTGAAAGGGGTGGTAACAACCCCCCTGTGATTTTTGTTATTGAAACCTTATTTCATGTAAATTTGTACATTATTATAGCACCTAATGCTCTCATTATATAATTCTAGTCCATCAAGTCGAGCCAACACCCACTGAAAATCGGAGTTCCTAATTTTGCGGCAAAAAATTGAATTTTCCCTTATTCAACACTGGTTTATGGGAAATCGCCGTTTTGCTGGACATGCGAACGTTATGACATAAATGTAATTGTGACGTAATGCTACGCGTGTGGTACTCATTTAGGTATTCAATGGAAGAGGAGACCATAGCTATATATTGGCACCAACAATCAAGTGTCTGTGACATTCATATGTTGTGCTGGCCTGTTGTATTCTCTCATCAGTTTGGGATCACCCTGATCTTTACTACACCCCGGTGGATGTTTGTTTTTGATGAAAAGGGCGGAAAATGTCAATATCCAATTAAGTAAATAATTTGCACAAAAAAGGGGTTTTAGTAAGCCTGGGAAAAAATTGAGGGGGGTGGTAACCACCCTCCTTCGGTAGACGGAGGGTTAATGAATTATATTTGCAATTGAATTTCAAGAACACAAAGATTGCAACTGCAATGTCAGGGATGTGCTTTGAAATGCCATTGCATACAGGATTCAAATAATTTTGTGATGCATAAAATCTCTCTCGCATTTGACACAAAAACTTTACTGCTCATATTAATTAAACGGACACAATTTACACTTAATAAATTAAGCATCTTTATCAACGCTGTTATAAATAAAATGAGATTTGCTCTGAATGCATCATAAAGTAACGTTAATTAAGATTAGCCATGGGCGACAGGATAATCTGTGAGTTCAATCCCTGGCCAGGTGTACCTGGTACAACCTGGTAGATCTGATGAAGCTGCAGGCAGTAGCATATGACAAGACACTGACCTTTTCGGCCATGGATATAGGCAAAAAATATGATCCAATTTTACATTTTCCGCGATCTTTATTGAATCTATAAGCGGGCATTATCTTGCTGAAGCGAGCTTGCTCTTCTCTCAGTATGCTCTAGTCAAGATTGGCTTGCTTCTTTTAAAAAATTTCACCACCAACAAGGCACAGAGTCAGTGGTTGCATCATTGCTGAGGGGGATTATGATCAGAATTAGTCCAGGACCTGATTAGAACCCCGCTTACAATTCATCCGCAAGAGATTCTGGACTTATTGAGTTGTTGGACCATTTACCTTTAAGACTCACACAGGGCTTTTTCCGAAAGGCTCGAAGTCTGAAAAATCCAAGCGGGCCGCCGGTAGCTAGTTTCAAAATACATTTAATTTGATACCTGAAGTATGTGTAATACCTCGTTTTAGGGAGTTTTGGTGTGTGGGAATTCATTTTGACATCGTTTTTATAATTAGAGGTCCATGTTACATGTCTGGATTGGAATTCCAAGATGGCCGACGGCAGTCATATGAAAAGTTCCACATTTGGATGACTTAACCTAGATTATGTTATACATCGTTATGGGGTTTTTGGTGATGGGAATTATTTCTGACATCGTTTTATCATTAGAAGTCCATGTTACATTGTATGGATTTGGAAGTCAGATGGCGCTGGCGTCATATGTTTAGTACACTTTTTGAAGTTCATCTCTAGAATTAGTGTAAATTACCTCGTGGTAGAGGTTGTAGGTGTAGAAATCCATATTTGACACCATTTTTATGAGTAGAGAACCAAAGGTTGGGTCAAGGAATTCAATGGAGGACAAGGATAACAATGCTAGACCATTTAGTGTGCAGCCATCTTGAATTCAAATTGCCGCAACATTAACTACTTTGCCGATTTATGGTCCCTGAGATTCGCAGAGGCAAAATTATGTGTCTGACTACACCCATGTTTTTAGGGTCAAGGAATTCAATGACACCATTGATAACAATTGCTGGACTACATGTGCGGCAGCATCTTGAATTTCAAAACGGCCGCCAAGAAAAATGGATTCTATTACCTTACATTCGCCTTGATAGACCCCCCCCCCCCCAAGGTACGAAGCATGATTTTTGTAGTGTCTATACCCATGTTTACAAGGTACAGGGAATACAAAAGATCAAAGGTAACTTTACGGGGTTCTTTGTTTGTGGCAGCCATTGGTTGTTGGTTGAACGTAATTCCCTCCCTCTGGAGATTAGGGCACCAAGTATAGAAATATAGCGTCATGAAGATGAACAAAAATCATTAAATTTGGTACATGTGAGTTGGCGGATTTGACATATTTAGAAGTGGAACATTATGTTTTTTTTTGTGGCCAAAACACAGTAGTGACATGGTTAGTAGTGAACAAATGTGTGCAGAGTTGGCAGTGTCATTGGTAATGACATGGTTGGTTGTGACACATGTATTTAGCAATCTTCCTTGAAGCATCTATGACGTAAGATGACAATATCGATAGCGCACATGTATTCAGTCCGTATGTAAACTAGTTTTGGCGTAAGTTGATTTTTAAGGGAATGGTTGGAGACTGGTGCAAATTGGCAGTGTACATTGAGATGGTGTCATAAGTAGCAGGACATAGCGGATGGTGTCAGCGTTGGCAGTGTAATAATTGGAAGTGACATACTGATGGTGTCATAACTTGCGCCCGCATTGTCATTTATAATTGGAAAATGTATTTGTTGGGACGTTGGATAGCCTCAAAGAGTCACATGTCTTCGTTCTCTGATGGAACAGGTGGAGAGTCCTGGTCATCTGAATCATCGTCACCCGTCACTGTATCAAGTCTCTCGACTTAATCTGCAAGAGCTCGGGAAGAAATCGGGCCATCAACCCAGAATGGTTCTAAGTGCCAAGCGTATAGTGTCCATCCATGTACATCGGTTGGAGAGTGAATGTCTACAACGGGAGGATCTTCGAGTCTCCAGATAGCAACTGATAGGTGCTCTCTACGGATGTGGTTTGGTATGTGACGATATGGTCGAGGGCAAACATACCGTGTCAAAACATTTCTCATGAGGAGAGTGAAAGAGGCTGTCAACACTATGAATCTGGTCGACAATGATTGCACATGAAATTCTTCGAAACCAGCCAAGTAGTGACCTCCCAGGCACTTCCTAAGGTCTGCTAGGATGGTTGGAACTTTTGAAGCTTCTGCATCACTTACGATAGTTTCACCTTCCATATCAACCTGAAGGAAATCGTTGGATCCATATGTGTGAAGCATGTAGGCCACCAGCCAAAAACTTACTTCCTAAAGACATTTCTGTTAGATTTGATGAGTCTCTTGTTTTCTGTTCCAGTGTCAAACAATAGGTGGTGGGAGAGAATAAAAGAGGGTAGGAGAAATAAACATATCGCTGTCTGGCGTACGTACCAAAGTTTCAAGAGAGTGTTGACAGCCTCGGGTACACTCTCATCAAGGAGTAATGTTGTGATGATGACGGTTATATTGCACCCTCAGAAGCAAGTTAACCTTGCCACGTTCCCACCCAGGTCGTGCAGCATTACGACAAAACCTATCTGCCGTCGAGTGAATCTCAGGTTGCTATGGAGACTGGCAGCTACTCCCGTTGTAGGTTGTACGACTTTCCCATCGCCCACCTGGATGGACATGGATGGACACTAAAATCTGGGCATTTAGAACAATATGGGTCTGATTTTGTCTGATTCTTCCGAAGCTATTGCAGGAAGGAAGTAGAGAGACTTCGACCTGCTACAAGTGAGTCGGGCTGGACGATGATGTTCAGATGCATCAGGGGGGGGGGGGGGGGGGGGACTCCTTCATCTTACTGTTTCATCATCGAGAACGAAGAGCGATGATCTGATGATGAAATGGATCAAATATGTCACAAAATTAACATTCCCAATTATGACACTGCGAATGCTGACACCATCGGCTCTGTCACTTTCAATCGGCCACTGGCCAAGTATGACACCGCCAATGATGACACCGTAGGTCACTATCCAATTAGCACTGGCCAACGTGACCACCATCGGCTTGTCCCTGTCAAATTGAACACACAGCAATATACTGCCAATTATGATACCATCAACAGTCACTTTAATTAGGACACTTATGAAACCATCAGCCAACCAGTCAATAAAAATCTCAACTTAGGCCAGATCTAGTTTACATACGGACTAAATAATGTGCAATACGATATTGTCAACTTAGTCATAGATGCCTTCAAGCAAACATTGGTAAATACAAGTGTCACACCAACTAGTCTACCAATGACACTGCCAACTCGTCACTGCCAAATTGTTCACTACCAACTGTGTCAATGCTGTGTTTTGGCCACAAATGTCTATTCTAATATGTCAAATCGCCAAACTCAAGCACAGTAACAAATTACTGATTTTGTCAATTCTGACACTATATCTGATACTTGGTGCTCCTAGATCAAGGAGGAATTAAGTTCAACTAAATAACCAATGGCTGCCACAAAACAAAGACCAGTAAAGTTACCTTTGATCTTTTTGGATTCTTGACCTTGTGAACATGGTATAGACACCAGAATCATGCTTCTACCTCTATCAAAGGCGAATGTATGAAATATAATCCATTTTTTCTTGGCTGGCGTTTGGAAATTCAAGATTGCTGCCGCCACATGATGGTCCAGCATTGTATCAATGGTGTCATTGAATCCTTGACCATAAAAACATGGTGTAGTCAGACACCAGAATTTTGCCTCTGCGAATCTCAGGGACCATAAATAGGCCAAAAGTTAGTTAATGGTGGCGGCCAATTTGAAATTCAGATGGGCTGGCCACCATTAAACTACTTTTGCCTTATATGGTCCTGAGATTCGCAGAGGCAAAATTCTGGTGTCTGATTACACCCATGTTTTTAGGGTACAGGAATTCAATGACACCAATGATAAACAATGCTCGATCAATACATGTGAGGCAGCAATCTTGAATTTCACAACGGCCGCAAGAAAATGGATTAGTAGCGAAATATCATCTTGAGACTTTAAATAGAGGAAGAAGAATGATTCTGGCTGTCGATCACCATGTTACCACCCCGGTAACCAGGCCAATACCACAAAAGATCAAAGGTAACTTTTACTGCGGTTCTTTCGACTTGTGGCAGCAATTGGTTTATTTGGTTGAACGTATTCATCCATTGGAGATAGAGCACCAGTTAAATATAGTGTCAGATGAACAAAAAATCAGTAATTTGGTACAGTGCCGTGATGAGTTGGCGGACTTTTGACTATTAGAAGAGACCATTTTGTGGCCAAAAACACAGCAGTATGACAACAGTTGAGTGAACAAATGTGGCAGTGACAGAGTTGGAGGGTAATTGGTAAGACATAGTTGGTGGTTGAAACTTGTAATTACCAATGTTTTTGAAAGGCATCTATGACGTAAGTTGACAATATCGATAGTGCACATGTATTCAGTCCGTATGTACAAGATCTGGGTAGTTGAGATTTTAAGGGACAGGTTGGCTGATGGTGTCATAAGATGGCATACATGAAAGTGGCATAGTTGATGGTATCAGAATGGCAAGTTGACTATGCTGATGTAATAATTGACAGTGACAAGCCGATGGTGTCAGAGTTTGGCAGTGGCATAAGTGAAGTGAATCACGTGTGTCATATATTGAGATATTTGGTGTCATACTTGCAGGGCCTAATTGAAAGTAACATAGATGATGTGTAATTATTCGCAGTGTCATAATTGGAAAGGTTATTTTTGGGACATAGTTGGATCATGCATCATAAGGAGTCATAGCTGTCTTCGTTCTGCTGAAACAGGTGGAGAGCCCTGATCATCTGGAATCATCGTCACCGAAATCAATTGTATTCAAGTCGAAAGTCTCTTACTTCCTGCAGAGCTTCGGAAGAATCAGAACATCAACCCATTGATGGTTCTAAATGCCCAGATTTTAGTATCTATCAATGTCCACCGTTGGAGATGGAAAGTCTACAACATACAACGGGAGTAGCTGCCAGTCTCCATAGCAACCTGATAGTTCACTCTACGGCAGTATGTTGTCGTAATGCTAGACGACATGGTGGTAACGTGGCAAGGTGAACATTGCTGCTGAGGTGCAATATACCGTCATAACAACATTTCTCCGTGATGAGTGGACTGAGGCTGTCAACACTCTCGTGAATTTTGGTTACGTACGCCAGACGCGATATGTTTCATTCTCGACAATTTTTATTGCTCTTTCACCAACACCCTATTGTTTGACACTGAGAACAGGAAACAAGAGACTCATCAATCTAATAGAAATGGTCTTACTCAGGAGTACGTTTTGGTGTTGGGCCCTAAGCCTTCACACATAGTGTTACAACTAGTGCCTTCAAAGTGAGGTGATAGGGAAGGTGGATAACTATCGAAGGGATGCCAGGCAGAAAAGCTTCCAAAGGGTTCCAACATCCTAGCATGACCTAGGAGTGCTGGAGAGGGTCACTATTTGCTGGTTTCGAAGAATTAGAATTTCATGTGCTGCAAATATATGGTCGGACCAAGATCAAGAGTGTTTACGCCTCAGGCACTCTCACATGGAGAAATGTTGTGACGACGGTTGTTGCACCTCGACCATATCGTGCAGCATTACAACAACCCATTCCGTAGAGAGAAACATCAGGCTGCTATATGGAGACTAGCGATACTCCCGTTTTAGACATTCCCTCTCCAACTGCAGGACATGGATGGACACTATGGCACTTAGAACCATTATGGGTTGATGGCTCGATTCTTTCCAAAGTTCTTGCAGATGAAGTAGAGAGACTTGATACAAGTGATTCGGGTGACGATGATTCAGATGACCAGGACTCTCCACCTGTTCCATCAGAGAACGAAGACAGTGATGACTCTGTTGATGCATGATACAACTATGTAACCAAACAAAAATAAAATTTTCCAATTATAAATGACAATGCCAATGGAAACCATCCAGCTATGTAACTTCCAATTATAACACTGCCAACGCTGACACCATCAGCTATGTCACTGCTAAGTATGACACCATCAGCAATCGTCACTGCAAATTATGGACCCCCTTTCATCCAAACCATGTCACTTAAAAAATCCAAACTTACGCCAAAACTTGTGTACATACGGACTGAATACATGTGCGCTATCGATATTGTCAGCTTACGCCATAGATGCGTTTCAAGGATCATTGCTAAATACATGTGTCACAACCAACCATGTCATACCAAATGACACTGCCAACTCTGCCACATTTGTTCACTACCCAACAATGTCCATACTGTGTTTTGGCCATAAATGTCACTTCTAATTGTCACACGCCAACACAGTACCAATTAATGATTTTTGTTCAATTTTGACGACTTATGTAATAGACTTGGCTCCTATTCCAGAGGAGGGAAATTCGTCAAAACCAAACAACCAATGGCTGCAACCAAACAAAGAACCCAGTAAATTTACCTTTGATCTTTTTGGATTCCGTGACCTTGTAAAAACAGGGTATAGACACCAAATCATGCTTTCTAACCTCTATCAAGGCGAAGAATGTATTAAAGATAATCCATTTTCTTGGCGGCCGTTTGGAATTCACGATTGCTGCCAGCACATGTATGCGTCCAGATTGTTATCAATGGTTGTCATTGAATTCTTGACCTAAAAAAACATGGGTGTAGTCCGACACACCAGAATTTTGCCTCCTCTGCGAATCTCAGGCCCATATATAGCAAAAAGTAGTTAATGTTGGGGCAAATTTTGATGAAATTCAAGATTTGGCTGCACCAACTCCTAACTGGTCTAGCAGTGTTTATAAATGGTCTCATTGACTTCCTTGAACCCTACTTTGGTTCTCTACTCAAAAAATGTGTCAAAGATGGTTTCCTTACCTACAAACCGATCTACAACGAGGGTTGGTATTACACATAATTCTAGGATGAATCTTTCAAAATGTGTACTAAAACATATGACAGCCAGCGGCCATCTTGGAATTCCAAAATCCATACAATGGGTAACATGGACTTCTAATGATAAAAACGAGTCAGAACTCAGCACTGAAATTCCAGCACTAAAAACCCAATTTATATAACGATGTTTATTAAACATAATACTAGGTTAATCATCCAAAATCGTGACTTTTCATATGACTGCCGGCGGCCATTTGGAATTCAAATCGCAACATGTAACAGGACCTAATGATAAAAACGATCTTCAGAAACAGAAAGAATTCCCAGCACACCAAAAAACCCCTAAAAGACGGTATTACACATACTTTTAGTATCAAAATTAAAATTGTATTTTAAAATAGCTACCGGCGGCAATATTGGATTTCAGAATTCGCAGCCGGTTTCGAAAAAAGCACTGTTGATTCTTAGAGGTAAATGGTCCAAAACCAAAATAAAGTCTCAGAATCTCATGCGGATGAATTGTAAGCGGGGTTATAAGCAGGTCTGGAAGAAGGGGGAGCAGGAAGAATTCCTTCACATCTTCTTTTTTTTTGGACTGGTTTTAGCTTCTCAGCATGAATGTCACCACTGACTCTGTGCACTTGTTGGGAGTGAAAATATTTTTTTAAAAGAAGCAAAGCAATAGTGACGAGATACTGAGAGAAGAGCAAGCTAGCTCAAGCAAGATAATGCCGCCTTATAATTCAATAAAGATTGCGAATTAATGGTCACTTGAAATCATATTTTGGGCTATATCCATGGCCAGGAACAAGGTCAGGGATGTGTTCTATGCTACTGCATGCAGGCCTTCTCAGATATAACCAGGTTTGTAACCAGGTACAACCTGCCAGGGGATTTGAAACTCACAGATTATTCCGTCGCCCTGCTAATCTTAATACTGGTACTTTAGGATGCAGCAGATCAAATCTCATTTATTTATAACAGAGGTGTAAAGATCTTAATTTAGTAAGTGTTGGGGTGTAAATTGTGCATTAAGCAGTAGTTGAGAAACCGTATATTTTGATGAAAATTGGGCATAATATCATGTGTTTTGGACAGCTTTCAAATGAATTCCAAAATGAAGTGATTATCCGCGCGGCCAGCCGTGACCCAGAAGTGACGTCCGATTAACAAATACGCGATACGCGATACGCGTAATGATCGTCATCGTGGAACGGACCGTGCGCGTGGCCCAGTTTCCTTGCATACGTACACAGTTGAACCTCTCGTTATATGCGTCGTACGTGATTTGTATCATAGGCAATAATTTTTTTTTCTTGCTTTGATGGCCTAAAATTAACGATTATAAGGTGCTGTATTGTCGACGCTGCACCAGCGGTGAATGTACCGACAAGGAGAATCAGACAGACTAGCGTTATTCAGTTCCCCCGGGACAAAGAACCGACAAGGAGAGATATCTGGAGTGTGCGTGCGGTTAGCCCACGTGTGGCCTTGTTTTACACAACTTTTTACACTGACGTCCTTAAACGGGGTCAAATCCAAACTCCAGCGCTTGAACGGTTCGGCGAAAACGTGAGCAGGCCCCTGGTCAGTTTGGGTATATTTAATCCTTGAAATTTAACACTTTCCCCGATGTTCACTTTTAAAATCCCTGTGTTTGCGATATGATCAGGATACTGTTGAGGTACTAAAATGTAATAAATTAAGAAATGTCTACTCACCGTGTCCATGGACCCTTTAAGCCCATTTTGAGCTCAGAAAGAAAAAAAAATAAAAAAAGAAAAAATTCTCACCGACCGACCGCCCCTACTCGAAAGGTCCGCTCGCCCGTAAACAGGGGTTTTCTTTTTTTGTCGCCTTAATAGCTTGAACAGGTTTTGATCCTCCAGACCCAGATTTTTTTTGCCGAAAGTGGTCAAATTTTTGTATCTGAATAAGCTACTATTTTCCTCATTTACCCTTTGATATCTTATTGCTAAATGAATGTTTGGTTTTGATTAATATGACAAAATGGTGTCACATTTGGTCAACCAATATTAGAGGTGCATTTTACATACATGTTGGTTCATGATCACTATATATCAAGAAAAGGTTATTTCCAAAATTTCAGTTGATTCTGAGACTGCAATTTTGATGTTACGATCAAATTAGTTGTTTTGTGCTGCCCACGGCCCCAAAGTTGTAATTTCGTCCTTTTGCAGACAGATAATATGAAACCTGCAACTTTTTTGTAGAGTAGATAGAATTTGCACGTAAGATTTGGCACACATACTGGTTACAGGGCTAACAGTTCTCTAGATATATAAAATCTGTGGAGGCAAATTTGGTGTGGGCTTTGGATCATGATATGCCCGTTTAATTTACACAGTACCCTTTGGGATTACAAAATCACACTTTTAGCTCTCACCATCAAAACGGGTTTAAATATTGGTGCGAAAACTTAACAGATGAGGTTTTAGGGTTAAGCCATCCTGTCAAGATGAAACTTTATTATACAATCGGGTGCATCCCCTTTATCGTTCATACCCAAAAATAGGAGTTCTTTCTTTGGAATTACATATGGTGGTGATTTAAAGAAAACTGCATTTTGAAATTTAAAATTTTTGCTTTTTTTAATTTTTGGTTTTTTTTGGGTGAAGGCAATCCTATCAAGATGAAAACTTTAAAAATCGGGTCATCCCAACAGCCATACCAAAATAGGAGTTTCTTTGGAAATTAAATATGGTGGTGACTTAAAGAAGAACTGCATTTTGAAATTAAAAAAGTGTAAAGATAAATTTTCTCCTCAAGTAATTTGTATGCAGGCCTGTTATAAAACAATCTCAACTATCCCAGTGCATGGATGTTGATGTGAATAGGCCAGTGTTCCTAAATTTCATGTGTGCATCTGATTTGAAATGATCACATGATTTAAAAGTAAATGCCATCACCTGATGTCTGATCATAATCCCTCAGCATGAATGTCACCACTGACTCTGTGCACTTGTTGGGAGTGAAAATATTTTAAAAGAAGCAAAGCCAATATTGACTAGAGCATACTGAGAGAAGAGCAAGCTAGCTCAAGCAAGATAATGCCGCCTTATAATTCAATAAAGATTGCGAATTAATGGTAAATTGGATCATATTTTGCCTATATCCATGGCCGAAAAGGTCAGTGCGTGTCATATGCTGCTGCCTGCAGGCTTCATCAGATATAACCATCAAATCATGGTACAACCTGGCCAGGGATTTGAAACATTCACAGATTATTCCTGTCGCCCATGCTAATCTTAATTACGGTACTTTATGATTCATTCAGATTAAATCTCATTTTATTTATAACAGAGTTGATAAAGATCTTAATTTATTAAGTGTAAATTGTGTCAGTTTAATTAATATGAGCAGTAGAGTTGTGCAAAATGCGAGAGAGATTTTATGCATCACAAAATTATTTGAATACATGTATGCAATTGGCATTTCAAAGCAAACAGCCCTGACATTGCAGTTGCAATCTTTGTGTTCTTGAAATTCAATTGCAAATTATTCATTAACCCTCGTCTACCGAAGGAGGGTGGTTACCACCCCCCTTCAGATTTTTTCCCAGGCTTACTAAAACCCCCTTTTTTGGTGCCAAATTATTTAATGTAATTGTATATTGACATTTTCCGCTCCTTTTCATCCAAAAACAAACATCCACCGGGGTGTAGGTAAGATACAGGGTGATCCCAAACTGATGGAGAGAAGTACCAACATGCCTAGCACAACATTTTTTCCCGGCTTACTAAACCCATTTTTTTGGTTGGCCTAAAATTATGAATGTATTTATATTGACATTTACGCCCTTTTAATTCCAAAAAAAAACATCCCACACCGTGTGGTGTAGGTAAGATACAGGGTGATCACAAACTGATGGAGAGAGCACAAAATGCCATATGCACAACAGATGAATTGTCACAGACACTTTATTTTGGGCAAATAGTAGCTATGGGTCTCCCTTCCATTGAACCTAAATGGAGTACCAACAGCGACGTAGCGATTACGCCAATACGTATGTTCATAAAGTTCGCATGTCAGCAAAACTGGCGATTTCCAAAACACTGGGGTGGAATAGGGAAAAGTTCAATTTTTTGCCCAAAAAGTTGGAATAATATCCCGATTGTCATTGGTCTTTGGCTCGAACTTGATGGACTCGTATATATAATGAGAGCATTTAGGTGCTCTGATACTAAGTTACAAACGCTGACATGGGGGGGGGGAAAAATAAGTGTTCAATAAACCAAAATCACAGGGGGGTTGGGTAACCACCCCCTTTCAGGAGTTTTGTTACAAAAAAATGGCTCAGGTAGGACAATGTTAAATGAAGTTGTATAAAAAACAGTCCTTTAAGGCAAAAACAAAAAAAATTGGTCTCAGAAGACTGCGCGCATTGTTAATAAATTGGTCTGTAGGTGACAAAAAAAACCCCAAACCTGTTTTACGGGGCGAGCGGACCTTTCAAGAAGGGTGGGTCGGTCAGGTAATTTAGGGCGATTTTTTTTTTTTTACTAGTGGTCAAAATTGGCCTAAAAGTACTGGCCCCAAAAATCTGAAAAAATCAGGAAGAAGGAAAAAGGATGAAAAATGTTTACAAGCAGAATTTTTTTAAAAACTTAGGCAAAAAAATTCATAAAATTTGTTTTTTAATTAAAGGGTTTTTTCTTAAGTTTAAAGGTTTTGCTAAAAAAAAAAATTTGCAAATACGGAAAAACTCCGGATCAGAGGACAGATGTATTTTTCTTGTTTTCGCTCGCACTTGAAATTTTTTGTTGGAAAATTTTAAGAAAAAAATGAACGTGTTTCGCCATGAGCGGCTGAAAAAGAAAAAGACGAAAAAAGTGGGTGAAAAAAATATATCCGCATTTGCATTAGCTTTTCTAAAAAAACCCCCACAATAGCATTTTTCAAAATTTTTCTGGACAAAAATTTTTTTTGCCTTCTAAACAGTCTCATAACTTCTGGGGAAGGTAAAACTAACCGTACTGGACAGATGTGATAGTTATCCATGCCGATTATAATCCCAACCCATTTTTGAAAAGAATCTGAGGGATAGTAGAAACTCTATTATAACTCCCAACCACAAGTTTTTTTGCTGGAAGGCAATGAGATTACATACAGTTTTGGTATATCTTTATGGTGTGGAAGTATTTTTCTTCTGATTTTCTTACAAAATTAATTAGGTGCATGCAATAAGCTCATTTACAGGTCTTTGGATCACAAATCTCATTACACTTGGAAAAATCTGGAATATGTTCAGCTCTAAAAGGCGGACAAGTTGAATTCTCGCAATTATCTTAGTAGGATGGAGATCCCATTATAATCACACCTCCCTAAATTCAAGCTAATTTAGTGTTAAAAACAGGTTTGGGACATACTAGGGTAGTACAGTAAGTATATAAGTTTTGCATATTTTGAAGCTGGCATGACTAATTCTCCTTCGATTATTAGGGTTGCTTGCCAAATTTAAATCCTGGGGGTAGGTTCGGTCTAGTGGGCATAACGTACAGTAATCAGAAGATCACCACAAATAAGGTGTCAAAATACGAGTAAATAAATATCGCGATCCCAATTAATCCCATAATTGATAATATATGTACCTTTTGAACTAGGAAGACAAAATTTCAGGGGTGGGAGAGGACGTTTTCGGGGTTGTTTCGAATTGAAAAAAATAGGCCCTCAACAAGCACTTTTCGATTAGGCATCGTTTTGCAAAGATGTGGAATGATGATAAATCAGGCTGATAAAAAGTGTTTTTAGTCAGTGACGAATAATAAGCATTGCCTATAAAGATCATTGACCAGTAGTGCATTTTAAGGTCATTCATACTTTCACTTGCATTGCAGGCAGTGCCGCAATGCAGCCTACCAAAATTGTTCATGGCAATATACTGCAGTATTGCAAGCAAGGCAGTACTGCAAACGAAGTTAAAATTATTTTAACTTGCGATCACCCGATGCAGGGTGGGGCTGCAGTCAGTGTTGCAGTATGCCAATTGCCGCAAGTTTAACTACCACTTACTGCCAAACAACCCGTGACCTTCAGTGATCTGTTGACCTCAAGTAAAATGGATTAGGAGTGCAGCGGAAGTAACTGACCATTTCAGTAAATTTTAACTGCACCAGCAATGAAGTGCAGTGGAAGTATGAACGGAGCTTTATAGTACTTCATACCATTTTTACATGGTGAAATGCAACCCTGACGAATTCATCCAGGGGGTGCTATAACATAACAACCATGACCTTTGTAGCTACATTCAAATTCCTGTTCACACATGGATTTATGATTTGTTGGCGGAGGTAAGAGTCTTGCATGTCTCGATTTATATCGTTGTCAAAATGGGTGTTGCCATTGCTTAAATTGTTCTAACAAATAAGGAGACAATTTGCATGGTGTCAACGTCTGTGTAACCCTTTAAAACTCTGCAGCCACTTACAGTTGGCTTCGGGGTTCAAATGTTTCCAATTTGTTTTTAACAAAATGAGTTACAGCACAAAAACTCTTCAGGTGAGTCCCAAACAAGCCATCTCAAAAGTCACTGACTTCCCGTGTATACCTACACAGAAGTTACCCCAGGTTTAAACATTAATGGTAGTTTATTCAGTAACTTCTTGTACAGTAGGGTCATTTATTACCAGTGCTCGTCTCTGAGTTAGATTTGAGTCATATTGTTTATATAACCACTGATAAGAGCTTTTAAGCACCGGTTTGAAATCAGGAATGTTGTGACCTTTGTTTCCTTTGCCTCAAAATAATTAGAACAGGTTGCTAAGACGTCGAAATGCATCAATTAACAAATTGGGAGGGAACAGTTTTAGTTGAATTCCCAGACAACTGATTAAGCATTAATAGCCCCATGTAACTTGATCCTCATTTTGTACTTACTTGAAATTTTTCTGTTGACTTCCTGGACATTTGGCAAATTGATACTTATAGATTAATGATTTAAAGGTGCTTGCTATGATTTTGTCTTTTGTTTTCTCTACTTGATATGAAAGACTGCCTTGCATATACTCACCAAGTATCATGGAACCACAGCTTTGTTGGTTTTGATTGTAGAAGCAATAATCTATTATTGCAACCATTTGAATTCTTATAGTCCCCCTTTCTCGGCTCCGACCATTGACGCGATGGCTGCACAAGTAATACCTGTTGCACTGGGTCCGTCATTTTTGTGCCTTTCCCATAGGTGCTTTGATTTGGCTCATTTGCTAAAAAGATGAACTTCTAATCAACCAATCCCATGTCCAATTTGAGAAAACTTGGTATGTGGGTAGTAGTGCCCTGAAAGCAGGGGGTACCGCTAGGTTTTAAACAAGGGGTCCAGTGGACCCTTAGCGACCTTGAATTCCACAATTGGGGGCCTAACTGAATTTTGGGGGTCCCGATGCGGTGGTGTGGTCCACTTTGACACACTTGTATTACGCGCATAACATTAGATTTTTGTCCCTATGGGGGCCGGCATTACCCGCATTTTCAGCATATACCTCCCGTTTGCTTAAGTTTGTGAATTGTCATAAAGTATCCTCTAATAAACTAGTTTAATTATATTTTTACAACAATAATTATAAACGTACACTTGTTGTAAATAGAAATTGTTGTTTGTTACCTCACTGATGTTTCACTTTAACTGAAAATAAATTTACATGTGAATAATATCTGTAATATGTTTCTACAATAAAGAATGACCACATTCAACTGCAATGTTTCCCTTCTCATTCATTCTCAATGCGAACTCGTCTTTTTTATATGGCTCAACAAAGTTAACGTTATTTCTTAGTAAATGCTCATCATGTACTCTTCCCTGAAAGTTTGTTCCCCCCCGTTTCAAATCAACATACTTTGCAGAATTGCCGACTTTGGTCTCTCGTAGTACAAACCAGGGAGGGAAATTCTACCTCCCATTTCGGTACAGCCGGGAGCCATCCTAAATACCTTCAGTGTATTCTCTTAGCTGCCCGAGTTCGTATTGGTTTACAACAATACTAAATCCCTCTCCCATTTCTTCTGATTGGACTTCATACTAGTTCCGCTGCCCTTCGCCCCAAAGGGTTTTACCGCCACTAAGTCACATCACTGTCAGTGTCGCCTAGTTTGCCGTGGTTTCACACACATATTTCAACCTTTCTCTCTCCAACCATTTAAATCTTGTCGTGTTAAGTGAGCTTTTGATGTTACGTTGTAGAACCCTTGTACCGGGAGAGAAGCGCTCTGGAATTCGAGAAGCGCGTCAACCGGCGATAACACATGCGCTCGCTGCAATTAGCACACAGTCATCAGCTCACTTGATAAGTATTGGGGGTAGGCCAAGTTGAAAAATG
>JAMKCH010085495.1:0-40169 GCA_023653785.1 Ophioderma brevispina
ATTAGGATATGGACAAGCATTATGTACATGCAAAAAACACGATTTTTTTGGAAATTGAGGGCGCCCTCCTCAGGAAATCTCTGAGTCGGCCTTTAATAAAAGTGTAATAAACCATGCAATTCAAAATATTTAAAACCTACAAAAGTGGCTGTGGTATAAATTGGCTGACATTATCGTTCTGGGGGTCTCAAAGTGGGTGACCCTCAAAAAGGGGGTGGGGGCTGCAAAATTTGATAGTTTGATAGTTTGGACCCTATAGAACTCAGAGCTCAAAAATCATGTACGGGAGCTAGCTGTTTTCTTGACATTGCATACCACACCACACTATGTACACTGTGCACTGAAGGGTAGCAGTTTCATTTTAAAGTCCCAAGTATGCAAATGAGCTTATTGAATAGAATGTCAGTCTTTTCAGCACATCGCATTCTAACCCTAACCCAGACCCTAACCCTAAACCTCATTTGGATGACTTCTAAATAAAACCTTCACCCACTGAGGGGTTATATACTTATCTGGCTGCCGTAAGGCTAAACAAATCTTGGGTAGACTACTTTCTTGCATGGCATCTGAAAAAAATTATTTAAAATGTCTGAAAAGTGAACACCACTCTAAAATGTGTTGTCCTCCATTATTACTCTTTAAAGAGCAGACATTCACTCGCTTAAAGTGAACTTCACTCCTTTTGAGTGCACATTTCACTATTTTACTCGTTCTACTATATATTCACTCAAAGAGGAGTGAATGTCTACTCTTTAAAGAGTTAAATGGAGGACAACACATTTTAGAGTGGTGTTCACTCTCACCCTTTTTGGAGTTAAAGTTCAGTGATTTCTCTCTTTCTGGAGTGGATTAACCAACACATGCAACTATTTTTGAGTGGTTTACACTCTTTTTCGAGTGAATTAAGATTCACTCGTTTTTTCACTCATTTTACATTTAGAGAGTACAAATATTTAATAGTCAAAGGATCTTGTGGAATCTAAGATCATTAAATATTGTTTTCTATCCTTAATTTATATATTCTTTATTTTCTGATTGGTTAAAGGTAAAGCTGAGACCTACTTAAGAAATAGGCCTAGGTTAGGGTACCTATGCAAGAGGTTTCAGCTGAACCATTAAGGCTTTAAATGCCTTCTTTGACCGAGGAAAGTCCGCCCCATTTACGATATCAACACCTTTCTCGACAAGCAAACGACGCTGAAGTGGCCCGGTATATACTACCAAAATAGTCCCTATGTCGATCTGTAAGTATACTACAAATTAAAAAGGGAATCGTGTTTTGGCAATGCTCTTTCACCCATGACATTGTACAGACGGAAGGTATTGGGCCGTATCCATCCTTACCAGTCCGCAATTCCACCGACGGCGTAGTAACAAATTCAACAGTTTACGAAGAAAAACCTTCGAATTTCATATCAGGTTGAATTTGAATGAAACTGAATCAATTATGAGATTACTGATATTTTCTTTAGTATTTGTGGTCGCTGTATTCAGTATCTCGGAAGGAAAGGGTAAGTAAAACATAGCATGTTTGTGTAACAATTATGACATGATTTGATCTGGACTTGAAATAACATTGTTGCTTTGTCGACTATGACCCGTCGACGGCTATCGTACAACGTTTTGCTGCTTGTTATTAAATTATATCAACAATTATTTCCAGTTGCTAAACCTTTCATTCCATAATGCAGTAGTTGACAATTTTAACTTAATACTGATAAACGTTCACATATGCAATAAAATGGATCGAAAGTCACCAAAGGGCATTAAATACTTGGGCGCGGTGGAACAGAACCAATGTTCTGTATTCGAATGTCTTTCTTTAGACTGCGTCCATGAGCAATAATTATTACCCTATATTTTTCCACCAACATTCCATCAGTATCAGCAAAGTTTTTTTGTCCACCCTGATAGAAGTTGTTGCCTATTTAGCTGATTGAACCTTTCCGCTGCAATCATGTATTAGGAAATTATTTATTTTGTTAGCACACACTGGTGGACACAGAGTTTTTACGGGGGTTCCAACATAGTTGAAAACAATGGACATCTACCTCTAATTTTGAAGCAACGTTTGAAACAGAAATGAAATAACGATTGCAATACAGACTTAAAGAAGCAAAATTGGTATAAAATAAGATCCCTTTAAAAAACCGCCAAAAATGTTGTTTAATTTGGTGCAAATGAGGGTTAATTGACAGTTGTTAGTGTATCGTCATATTTATTCTTTTATTTCCCTGCCTCATTCCTGTGTATGTTCTGCATGTTATATTCGATACCTTTCTTGAATAACATTTTTTAAAAAATGAGCGCTAACCTAGAGGTTGCAATATAATTTGCAATCACTTAATCGCACCGACCAAATACGTCTATAATAAATTGATAGAATTTTTTAATAAAAAATAAATTAAAGTAATTATATTATTGATTTCCAATAAATTTCTGACAGCCGAGATTAATTTTATGGCAATTGGTTAACATATTTTGGCTAGTGGTGTTCAGTTTTTAGAGATGGACAAAACCATCTATCCGTTAAGTAGCTCGATGTCAAGGAATGGATGGCTATTAAAATCCTTTGAGGTACAATACCAAGGATGCCCTTTATCTGCATTTTGTTTATTTATAATTGCTGCATAAAATACTCTCATAAGATACAAAGAAAACTCTGAAAATATTTCACGGTATTAAAAATAGGAAGTGTCTATTGACCGATCATCGTGTCAATAACTTCGCCCGAAATGGCTATTGACACGATCATCGGTTTTGAGAAAGTGAATGGCTTGGAGCCGAAGCGTACTGTGAGGTGTGCTTCTATGAGATTTTGGTCCGAAATTAGCTCCAGGACCCTATAGTTCGGACCATAAGGTCCTGGAGCATAAAATAATCTGGAAAAATATGTCAAATATCGTCCAGGGACCACAATTTTCCATATGGTCCTGGAGCCTAAAAGAAGGAGCATATTTGAATATTCTCCATTGGGAGCATATTGAATACACAAATGGTCCGGCCGTGCCACATGGCAAATATGCTCCTGGAGCAGTGGAGAAATATATTACATGCAAATACTTCTACGGGACCATAATTTGCCATAATGTCATGTCAGCTGTGCATAAAATTTGAACGTATAATATTTCTCCAGATTACTTATGCTCCAGGACCATATGTCACAATCCACATGATTCATCGTGGTCAATATTCCTCGCCCAAAATGGCTATGGCACGAGCATCGGTCACTAACATAGCCCGAAATGGGCTAATTGACACGATGATCGGTGTCAATAACGTCGCCCGCCCGAAGGGCTATTGACACATCATCGTGTAAATAACGTCGCCCGAAATGGGTATTGACCGATCATCGTGGTCAATATCCCCGGCCATAAAAATAAGTGATTCGAACAAATTAGTCCGACGACACTTTCTTAAATGGGTTTAGTTATTCATTATGTAATTAAAAATACTTTGTAAAATTTATTTCACTATTTGGCGATTAAACCTCGCAAATTTTCATTTTACATTTTTTCACTTCTTTTGAAAAAAATATGCATAAGGTGTTGAAACACTACAGGATAATTTGGAATATTAACTTAGTGTTTGTCTACATGTATTGGTCAGTTTGTTAATGAAGCATGCTATCAGAGAAGCTTAAGTTTGTAATTAATCGGTCTATCTATTATATTTAATTAATCGCTTGACTTTTCGTTTTATTATTGTTTTTAATCTAAATTCGCATGCATCGGTTTATTTAATAATTGCCATTTAGTCTAATCCCATGTTGTCTAATAGCCATTTGGGCTAACTTCCACCTTGTCTAAACCCATATGTCCTAATATCAATTTATTGTCTAATACATTTAGTCAAACATCCAATTTATCTACTAACCAGAATGCAACTCAATATCCATTTGGTCTAATGCCCATCTTAGTCTAATGCCCATTTTTGTCTACTACCATTTGGTTCTACCTATCACAAACACCATTTTGGTCTAATTTCCCCATTTGTGGTCTATATCATTAGTCTAAAATCCATTTGGTCTAATATCCATTTGGCCGGTCTAATACCCAATAGGTCTAATAGCCACCTGGTCTAATACCCATCTGGGCTAATATCCATTCGGTCTAATATCCATTTGTCTAATGGCCCCATATGGTCTAATTCCATTTGTCTAATATCTAACTTGGTCTAATGTCCCCTGGTCTAATATCACTTGGTCTATTAATACTCATTTTGGTCTAATATCCATTTGGATGTTAAACCCAAACTAATTGATCCTACACATTGATTAATAATTAGACCAAATGGATATTAGACCAGAATGGACATTAGACCAAATGGATATTAGAACAAATGGGCATTTAGAGCCCAAATGGATAGTAGACCAACTGAATATAGAACTAGATGAATAGTAAGACCCAAGGATATTAACCACATGGTTTATTATACCAGATGGATGTTTATACGCAGATGGCCTATTAGACCAAGATTTGTATTAGACCAAACTGAATATTAGAACAATGGATATTAGACCAAATGGAATATTAGACTAAGATGGTAATTAGAGTAATTGGCTTAGAACCAATTCGGATATAGACGATATGGATATCAGACGATATGAGTTTTAGACAGAATGACTATTAGACTACATGACTTATTAGACTAAATGGTTAATAGCCTAAATGGTTATGTAGACTAAATTGTATACGCAAATTGGAGTTATGAGACAAAATGGCCATGAGACTAATTGGGATTGGACCAAAATGGCAAGTCACCCATGCATCTTCCATAAATTACAATAATATGTTTCATTATTTTATAGCAATCTTAATCTTAAATTTTAACAGATCCCGTTGTTACTGTCTAATAACGATTTAGAGCACGGTTATTTTCTCATTTTCTGGTCTCAAATTATTACTTTCTTTGTTAGATCCGACATAGTAAAAACATCATTTTAGATGAACTTTGATTTTACGAGGTCACGGGTACCAAAAATATAGGTAACATTTCTTGACCTTTTTCATACCTTTTGTACCATCATTGTGTATTTTTCCTTATCTCACGAACATATATTAAACTTTTTTGGGTCAAATCATTAAAATGATTTTTCACCAAATTTCCAACGGATTGCGACAGCCAGGGTACTAACACCCTAACCTCTTTTCGTCTGTGATGTGCATGTGAATGACTCTTTGCACACTGGAACTGAACCATGGAGAGAGCTAATTCTAATTTTTAATCAATCGCTCGTATACATATAATCCAGAATTAAGAACACGATTAAATCTCAGCGATCCCCCCGCCGGGAATTGCAACCGGGGAATCTTCATTACCAAAGGGCTAATACGTAACACTTGAGGCCCGCTCTGTCCATTAAACTAGAAATGACTTTTTTTTTCAGCTACATATTTACCGCTTCAAGTTTACTATACCTGGAATTGGGTATCTTGTTTGAAAAAAAAACAAAATTGACCCGAATTGAAACGATGTTGATGTATATTCACATTAGAATCCGTTTTGCTAGAAAACGTCGTAGGCTACGATATCATACATTTTTTTGCGACATCTCAAAAACGCAATAATATTTTTCAAATAAACCCTTACCCTGAGTCTTCAAATTAAAATGTTAACACGCATATTTGTACATCTAAAGTAACTGTTTAACATAGCACCCAGTTGGCAAACATTGTTTAACCACCTCTGCTAAACTGTGTCGGTACTTACAACCGCCCAAATGTAACCTACATATGCATAGTGTTATTATCCCAGCAATGCGAGCAATGCAGTTGTGCTTCACGAACTGCACTTTACCTAGGAAGGTTAGGGTTTCAAGACCGAGAGCTATCTTTTGTATCTATTGTTTTTGATATTTTTCACCCAACGCATGCCTTTGGGGGATAGACATGATATCAGCTTCACTTATTTATTGCCTATACGATTCACGCGGTGCGACATTTACACGTACTGGCTCTCGTCCATAACATACCACTACTGAAGAAGCATATCTTTCTGACTGAGCAAAAATACGATCATGGTCTTGATTATATCCCAAGACAGTTTTAATTAACATAATTAAACAAGCTTAACAGACGAGAGAAGTGAATGTTTTACCCACCACCTTAATTACAACAACATTTCTATTGTGTGAATATCCTAGGATATATTCATAGAATAACATATATATTAAAGTCAAACCGAACTAGAAAGGCGGCCCCTGTAGAGATAAAAAAATAAGTGCCTAATGGCATTAATTTGTTCAAACGAACCTGCTGCAGGTAAAGCTAGTTTAGAGAGTTGCCCAACCTGTTGACACGGCTACTCAGCAACAGCGGTTCAAAGTCCATCTGGGCTGATTTTTCAGAGTGGCTTCAATTTTGTCGAGGATTTGTGGAAATTATTCGCCTGACTATTCATCTTAAACTAAGTTACCCTTTTCCTTTTAATCCTTTTGGTGACACTTAATTGGGACCCCCTTATTTACCCACCCTAAATGTGAAAGGAACATAGAGTCACATAACCAAATTTTATAAATGTAAACTATTAAAATACAATTTGTGAATTGATAAAAGTGCAAAACCAATCTAAGTCCTAAAAAGATAGGGTCAAATGCAAGGACACAATTCAATGGAGAACCTCAATATTGCACATGACTGGAAAGGGAGTGTTTTGGTAATACGAAAATTTAAAAATGAGGGAAAATAGGTATTTCTCACCAAGATTGTTCCATGAATAATACTCACGATTAAAAAAAGGTCAGCCTGAAAATATCATACAATATTGACTAATTTGGTCCATGCCCCTATCGCTAATAGCCTCGTTCACAGGACCCCAGATTGTTAACCGGAGTGTCAAATGTTGGTATCAGAAAAAGCGCTATTTTTTCTCGCATTTACCCTGTGAATCTTAGTGCTAAATGTGAAAAATTTGTTTTTAGATATTATGAGCGAAAATGTTGTACCCCTTGTATAAAAAGGAGATCGCCAATATTAAAATACAATTTTATTCACAGCACTCTATGGGGATTGCAAAATCACGTCCACGTTTTTAGCTCTCACATCAAACGGGATGAAATGCGGCGTGGAAACTTTACAGATGGGGTTTTGGGATGAACCTTATAGGCCGTAATCAAGTAAATATATTGTTTTACTCCTTGGCACTAGCATACACTTTGGTGTGTAAATTTTGTCTCTTATATAAACGTTGCCTCTCTTGTTTTATATTCCGGGCTTATTTTATATTCCATGACTGTGTCTAAATTGCCCTTGCCTATAAATAACATTGTTGTTGTTTCTTTTATGCAATCACATCCACATCCCTAAAAATCATTAAAAGTTTAGATTTTCAGTAATAAATTGTTTTTGTTGTTCCTGTGATACTCATCTACATTTCTGTAAGATTAACTTCACGTGAAAAGGTACAGCATATTTAGTGCTTCAGCATGATGTTAAAAAGTGCTAGATTTCTACCCTACCAACCAGGGCCGGAATAATAACCTTTCCAATCATAGCTAAAATTGATCATTGGGTCGTATAGTTCACAAAACATGTGATACAAAATTAAAAAAGTGATGGCAATTCGCATAAACCAACATTTTCCAAAATGACCGGCATTTTAAATAGCGCTACTATAGCGAATTAGTGTCAAAATGTATGTTGTCTGGGTCAAGAGGTTCAATATACAATTGCCAGAATTGTCTGTGTCATGACAATTTATATACAAGGCTATTTTTCAAGATGGCCAACATCTCATCTAAGAAAAACCGTATATTTCTTAATTATATAACCTGTGAAGATGATTTTGGTGTCGAAATAAGTGTTTCAGGGTCAAGGAGCTCGATAAAACTATTTTCAAAACTGTAAGATGATTATAAAGGTGATGTTTATTTCCATATGTCACTCTTTTCCAAGATGTCCCAATTTTTTTAATTCAAGTACCCAAGCGTGTTAGAGTTACTGCAATGTCAGACTGAATGTGGCAAAGTGATAAAATATATTAACCTAGATGCTTGATAATTAATACCAACTCAAAATCCTCAGTAACTCCTCCTTGAAACTTCGTAACTGCGCTTTAGGGTCCCTATGAATGAAAACCCAAAACATTGAATACCAACAGGTGTACACGTGACCATGGTCATTTAAGTGTGTGAAATTCGCGGCCATTTTGCTCTTGACATATCTGAAAGAAGCAAATAATAGTTTCTATTAAAGTAGTGCAGGCATAAACATCAAAATTCCCATATAATTCCAAATATATGTTTGGGATGAATACATATTGAGTGGTCAAGGTGTCACATTTTGGGTGTCGCCTTGGTGATCCATGAATAAAATGATTCACGACTCACCTGACAGTTTTGAGAACATTGCTGTTGAATCCTTGACCTGAAAACATACACTTTGTCACCAAAATCGTCGTCCTAGGTGCTGTATAGTATGAGGTATAAAGGATTTTGCATTTTATATGTTGACCATTTTGGAAAATAGTGGCGTATGGAAAATTCCATTACTTTTATATTCATCTGACAGTTTTGAAAATGGTTTTATTGAACCCTTTGACCCTGAAAATTATGACACCACAATCATCTTCCTAGGCTATATTATGAAAGATGTCAGGTTGGTGTCAATAAGATGTCAGCCATCTTGGAAAATATCGGCACATGCAATATTTGATAGTTTTGGAAATAGTTTTACTGAAGTCCTTTACCAAGAAAAAACATTTTTAAGACCAAAACTGTTTTCTTAGGTGTTTTTGCCTTTAAGATGGCTTCCACTTTAGAAAATGGCGTCGTATGCAAATTGCCACCACTTTAAATTTTGTCATCACCTGTTTTCATGAAGTCCACAACACTATGATCAATTCTAGCTATGATGACAAATGTTATTATTCCGGCCCCGGTACCCGTCTCCTTAACTGGATGGTGCTGTAGCACTAATTGTAGTTTTAGGTTACTGTCCGGCGACGCGAACGAACAACAGCAATTTTTTAAACATGAAATCTGGTACAAGTTCCCGGATGGAAATGGGCACTTAACGAGATGCATTATTACGGCGGTCCGGTAAGTACGTATATCCTGTTTCTAAAATTGAAAAAAAAAAGTTGGCGTAAATTGAAACCAAGCGTTTGAACATTCTCAGGACTGGAATAATACCGAATCCTTGTGGGAAAAAAGGATGCGGCCCATAGCGATTTTCGTGTTCACTTTTCCGTGTTTGCGAGCACCGAAGTAAGTACCCGACAAAAACGTTCCATTTTCCTCGCTAGTTCTATAGGTTCCGACCCAAATTACATACATATTCAAAACAAAACATAGTTTTGGACTGATAAATGTTAAATCTCTCGCGCAGTACTAAGTTAGATAATATCTTCGCAGTCTGTGTACACAGACTACACACTTTCCGGACCGCCGTATGCATGATGGGAGCCTGTGCAAATCGTCTATCGATATCGGTCACATTCCTGAACACAACTGAGCATGGGCGCTCTCACTGCATTACCACGGCTAAACCTCGTAATTGTTTCAATTGTGCATTGGTTACTAGGCTGATCGTTAGGTCAACAGACTCTTAAACAACGCAAGCTTCATGCGGTGCATAACATGCTGGTATGTTCTATGAACTAAAAGAAATTTACATTGCATTGCTAAATATGGAGTTCATTGATTCACGCCGATATTGTCATTCGTACCTTTTGCAATTGTTATTGCAAACATCTCTATGTTTTCCTCTCCTCTACAGTACTCTACCTTCACCCGAAACGGAATCATGAAACGCTGGTCGAATTTCACGTCCATTGTAGAAAGCCAATTAGAGACTCCCGCAGGTGCATTGCCCAAAATAGTCTGGACAAAAGACTACCTCGTCCGACCCGATGACTCTGGCAATATATTGCAGTCACTCTAACTATGACAGCCGATCGGCTTTGAGCGTATTACGTTATAAATGCCCGAGAAAAGGAATCAGGCACCTACGAATGCAAGGAGATGGGAGTAGTGGCATCGTTGACTGCGAAATTAGATTGTGTCAAGAACTTCGGTAAGGAAAAAGAATATTTGGGTGTATACATTATTTTTCTCTTGTGTCTCATTTAGATATGAATTTCGTAGTTTCTATGTCCTCGGTTAATTTATATCTATCAGTGTTTATTAATTGAATAGACTTACTGATTTTATGTTTTGAACACAAAGATCCTTCATATCTATTTCATCAAGCATGACTAATGATCCGCCAAAAAAGCTTAAATCTTGTCATCTTGGTGTTATGTTTAGTAAAAATATTACAAACCTGTTGTTAAACTTCAAAACTATCAAAATGTTTGGCACTAACAAGTAACAAAGGGAGAGGCAGTCATGCACAGAGTTCCCTAGCCATGATATTTTTACTGGGGAGGGGGGATTGTTAAGGCGAAACCTTTTTTGATCATTATTGTGGACCTTGTTTGCAATATTTCGAAAAACACTGAGAATCCACTTTAAATCGCGTTCATCGGGGGGGGGAAGATCTCCTATTCCCATAGCTTGGTTACAGATAGACGCTACATTTATACAGTCCTTATGCCTCACCTCAGGTCATAATTAACCCCTACCCCACTCACTGCCACTCAGAGCCAACGCAACCAATGTAGTTTATTTTAAGACCACCTTTACTATATCACTTTTTGTGTATTCATTCTTTACCATTACCACTTCTTCTTTTAACCGTCTTTCAGCGTCTTAACTGTAGCCACTGTCTATCCCCTCTTCCACCTCTGGCTTATTGTTTTTTCGTTTTTCTGGTTCGTCTCTTCGTCATAGTCGTCTCTTTTTTTCTCTTCCTTTTCCTTCATTTGTTTTTCGTCTCAGAGACTTTTCAATAAAACACTAGTGGAACTTTGTCGCGTACTTCGTAATTTTTCTACTTACCATAATGTCATTTCGATTTGGTTTAAATCTCAATGTTTCTTTCACATATTACATTAGAGTACCTGTTTTTATATTATTTCCTTTCTTCTACAATATTCTGTTTTTCTTAAAGAATGGGACCAACAGGCAAAAACTATACATTCAACTTGCAAGGCCAGGATAGACACGTAACCTATTTCCCTCTTATCATGGAAGAGAAACTCGCAAATTATCTCTAATAAAACTGACAATTATGTGGGTAAAGCCACTCAAAATATCACGATAATTCGGCAGAGAGCACGTTAACCATCGTGAATGGTCAGGAAGAGGATAATGGCGTATATGCATGCATACATGCCGTAAAAGATTATACGGCACGTTTGTGGGCGTATTGGAATTGTACAAAGAATACGTAATGAAGACACATTTTGATGTTGTATGTAATAACAAATCGGAGGACTGAGTATTGAGAGTGAAAGTTTTGGGTCATTACAAGCTTTGTTGCAGTTTTCTGGTTGGGTGTTAGATATTGTGGTGGATCTCAGTTCAATCGGGGAAATCGCCCAACGGAGGAAGGGGATAAGATACAAACGGTCCGAGGAAGGATAAGACACAGAAATATAATGGATCATGTAGTTCTTTAGAGAACACAATTGGCTTGGTGTTAACTCACACCATAAGCCTACTTTCAAGCGGAACCATCGCATTTCGACCTTACAAATCAGTTAAGTAAACAAATTTGAATCTGTAGAGAAAGGGTATCTACATCTAAGGAAAAAAACATCCCCCAGATTGGGAAAATGTTTTTGGGGTTTTGGATTTGCGAAATATTTAAACCCGTATTTGACAATCATGTCGTCAGCAATCTTGTTTCATCACCCCTCCGACGGACCATATTAATTGAGGCGTGTAAAGGAGATCATAAAAGGGAGGCTGTGCTTCAATTGAGCCTGTTTGACTTTGGGGTTCGAACCAACCTGATCTGTGATCAGGGACCAAACAACTTAAAAAGTAGCTAACAGGTAAGACATACAACTTCTTTTAATGGCATCGTAGCGATTTTTAACATATAACACTATTTAACCACTATTTTTTTGAAGAGCGGCCCCCCCTATAATTTTCAAAATTTGATCTTTTGACAGAGTTATGTTGGCAATTGTCTACAAAACGATTACCTGCAAAACGAGAAGCTATAAAAGCGATTTATCATAAAATAAAGCGATTTTGTAATAAAATTGGGATCCCAGATTGGACTTAACAGTGGCGTTGGAAATGCTACGTTTATGTCCGTCCATGATGCATGAAATAGTGCCACCTCAAGAAAATAACTATAACTTGACTTGCCTGACCAATAAAACAACTTGGATGAGGTAGATCTGTACTTGGCCTCATTTCCCGGCTATTTCACATTGGAAGGCCGTTTCCCGCAGCCGTTGAATTATAATATCCTGGGGAGCCCGATATTAAATATTCTAATTACAAAATTCTTCGTTGTGACACATAGACCATTTTCGAGCTTAAACATTCACGGTATAGTTTACTAGCCCTTCACTCAATGCAAACCGTGTACGAAGTCTCAACATTTTTGAAAAATTGAGGGCGCTCCTTCAAAAAAATTAGCTAATTAATTGTTAAAAAAATGTAGCCGTCAGTGTTATAAAAATTTTACATGTCCAGTCTCCGAAAGATCTAGAAAACATTTCAAGTAAAAAACATCTTCAATGATCGTAGGTGATGGGCCAGGAGAGATGGTCCGCCCGAACTGAGGTTTGTTCTGCGCATGCTCGGAGGGGATACGGGAGTGCTCTCTGGTGCTCCCATCGCCACAGATGTGTGTGTGTTCAAACTCCATCTGTTTGCACAAATAACTCAGATATTGATTGCGTAAGTGCTTCTAACAACACCTGAGTGCCATGATTACCGTCAATTGTACTGTTTTTGGTTTTTGTAGCCAGAAAACTTGGGTTAATTTCTGGTCTATGTCAAAATTTTTCCCGGGTCTCGTGTATCGTGACCGCAATAGCATCGATACGGTGACGTAGTTTCTTTTGCACACATCCATATCCAGCTCAATCATGGAGTAACTTTACCATGTCGTGGCGACACGCGGCTGTAGGAGTAGGAAGTACTTCCGGGCTTGTGATAGGTGACCTCTACGTTACCAGCTAAGTGTATCGTTCAATTATGGTTTGTTCCGACTTGTTAAGTGCTCATGAGTTACAAAAACGGAAATGATTGTTAGTACAGTGATACTGCTACATAAATGGACTCAACTTGAAGTTGACAAACATTGGTAGCATGATTCTTGTTCAATACGATCGATGATGCACCAATTTAATCCAGTGTTTGATATGTTCCACCCACATTTAGTACAATATATACCCGCTAACTCATACACTCATAGCTAGACTCAAAACCTAAACTACTATGACACTATTGCCATTGAACGCAAACACTCCAACAGAAGTACTATTATCAGGGATGGAAAAAAATGTCTTATTTCCGGAAAGATAATCACATTTCCCATGGATTTCCCACATTGCTGATGTATTCTTTGTCTGAAAGTCAAATTTTACCTCCAATGGTCAAAAAAAGAAAATTTCCGGGAAGGAGCTCCTAGATTCCCCACTTTTCCCACCATGTAGAATTTGTGCTATTATCATGCTCATGCAAGAGGGTGATAATGCCCCAAACCCTGGCCCATATAAGCCGCAAAATATCCATGTAATATGTGCGAGCAAGCGGCCCAAATGGGGCAAAGGGAATTCGTTGCGATCAATGTAATGCATGGTACCATGTTGAATGCATGGGAATGTCAAACGCCCAGTATGAAAACGCTCACAAATAGTGATAATATCCTGGATTTGTAATAAGTGTGGCACACCAAATTATGCAAATTCATTATTTTGATAAAATCAGTTTTTCAATTTTTTGTAAATAAGCTTTCATTTATAAGGGAAAAAACCAGTGACCACCTTGTCCACCCTGGCCGCATATGCACCTCACGACTCGGCAACCAATACTAATGGTGGCGCGCCCTAAATGAAATTAGGTCTAGATTCAAACACTTTTAGTAGGGCTAATACTAGTAGTTGTTGTCATTCAAAATCTAGAACCAGTAAAAAAGAGCCTGTCTCAAATCAACAGAAAAAATACACAGGAAAGCCGGCAATCTTGAAATGTATGGGGATCCAATTTCAATGGCATCAAAGGGGGAATAGTCCCCGATTAGCAGCTTGTATCGAGATTACAGTCCAGAATAAGAAGAGGAAAACGAAAACCCACTTCATAGCGCGCACAACAGAAACTCGTTGCATTGTTCCCGGCTAATTTTCCTGTGATCGCAAGGACAGGGAATTGGCCACCCCAAGGGAGGCGTTCTAATTGCGCTTAGGGATGATTAATTGTTAACCACAGAATGATATCGACTGACTGTGAAGCTGTTTGGGTTACCATAAAGATCCAAGTTCAAAAGACCTGTCAATAGGGTCCTTTATAGGCTCCCAAACAATTTGGGAATACTGTTGCTATATGGATGCTTTGCGGGAATCCTTGAAAAAATAAGTGCTCGGGACAACGGGCACCATTTGGCTCGCAGTGCGATTTCAACCTTCCAGGCGTGAATTGGGAACTCCTTATGGTTTAATCAGGGCACCCAAGCCCAACCTTTCCCGGCAGATGTAGATAGGCCAATGTTTCGGATTGGAACAGGTTGTTCGTGGACCCACCAGGATTAAACCATAGCGTGGACTCTTTTTCACATCACATTCTAACCCTTGTTGAAAGGTCTTGTATTGTGCCAGGAATTAGTGACCATGACGGCACTGTAACCGTCATATCGTGGAACACCAAGCCTAAGAGATGAAGCAAAAGCAGCGGAAAGTTTTCTTACCAAAGGCTGAGTTGATTTCGCTCAAAAAACATCTGAGAGATTGGTTCGACACAGTGGTGTGAAAAAAAATGCTAAATGATTGCTTAGTCACTTACTATGTACAACGACTTTCAAAATGCATTGAAACCGCTATGGATTTATTCATTCCCTCTAAACTTGTCACAAAAGCAACAGTTGCCCGGGATCAACAACGAGGGTGAAACGCCTCACAACCGCGTAAACAATAAAGGGCGTACAATTCTCAAAAAAGGCTAAATAGCGTGCCTTTTACACACATTTACTATGACGTAAAAAACACCAGTAAAGAAACTCGTAACGCATACAGGCGATATATTAATAGACTGTGTGTTCGGAATCTTCCAAAAAGTTTATTATTTATCAAACGTCTGAAAAATGATACAATAGGGATTCCTACCCTGAAAAGAGATGGTAGACTTGATTGACATTAAAAAAAAGATGAGATGGCTGAAACGAGCAGTTTTCCGTGGTATTCACACAGGAGAGCAGTCACATCCCATCATATCTCCAAATCCAAAACCCCATAATTGAGGGACATTGTAATTTCTGATAGAAGGGGTTGTAAACTCTTGAAAGATCTGATTCCAAAAGGCCTCTGGCCGGAATGGAATCTCTGGCCAGACTCCTAAAATGCAGTGAGGAATTAGCTCAGCTCTCTCAGTATTTGTCCAGAGTTTCGACAGCGGGAGAGTACATTTTTATTGGTCGCGTGCTATATTCTTCATTTTTAAAAAGGGAGATCGCTACCTTGCTTCAAATTATCGTCCGGTGTCACTTACCTGTCTCAACCTTGCAACAAATCCTGAACAATTATTCATCCAATATCCTGAAACACTTACACCACCCAACCCCCAATCCTTCCCTTAAACAACACGGTTTCCGTCAAGGGCAGTCTTGACGGAATCACACTTATACTCACAATACAAGACCTGGCAAGTTCTCTCGACAATAAGTCCCGGTGGACAGCTACTCATGGACTTCTCCAAAGCATTTGACGTAGGCCCCATAATCGTCTCCCTAGCTAAATTACACAAAACCCTATGGCTTCACAACAAAACATATGCTTGGATCAGTGGCTTTCTAAAGCACCGTACTCAGAGGGTTGTTGTAGTGGTCGAGAAATGGCCTGACTGAAGTTATTTCTGCGTCCCTAGGGTACGGTGCTTGGACCGCACTGTTCCTGGCCTACATGAACGATTTACCCAACAAAATCCAGTCGTCAGTACGTCTTTTTGCTGTGACTCGTGTTATATATCGTGAAGTTGCTAATGATTTTGACCACAAGTTTTCAACAAGATCTAAACCAAGGGTGTTGGGAGAGCAATGGCAAATGAAATTCAACTCAAAAAAAGTGTTTTGTGATGAGATTGACCCACATTCCAGATCTCCCAAGCTTTTGAATACACACTGGGTGGTGATTACGTTGGAGAAAACGAAGTCACTCATACTTGGGGGGTGCATTACAAATATCTAAACTGCGAACAAGCCATACAGGAGAGAACTGCAAAGCCAACCGTTCTCTGGATTTATGCAAAACGCAATTTGTTCTCAGTAATCAATCCACTAAATAACAGCATACAGAGCACTTGTTAGACCGATGCTAGAATACGCCTCGTCCGTTTGGGATCCTTATACAAAAAGAGCAGTCAACAAAATAGAAGGCTGTTCAAAAAAGAGCTGCACGCTTTTACCAACGACTACAAGTCAAAAACACCTGGCTGTGTAACTGAAATGGTTGAGAAACTCAAACTGGGAGCCACTATCTATAAGGAGAACTACCAGACGTCCTTTGTGTTCTTCAGCAGACGCGACAAGGTTCCACCTATCACGCCCCATATGACAACTACTACAGCCGGTCCAGCGTCAATCACGACATCTCCACTAGAACTCATTTGCACCAATTACAACAAAAAAAAACTGTTATCGATACTCCTACGTACCAAGACCAATCCGTGACTGGAACTCATTACCCATAACTTACCAATTTTAACTGACCATACCATTGAGAGAAGCTGTATTGTAACATCTAACAACTTAAAGAAGTAAAAATAAACCAAGGACTACTACAGCTGAATTACATGCTCGAACTCCTCCTGACCGTTTGACCCACTGGGGTGTTTGCCAGTTTTCTACAAGGTCAAAGGTACAAGGTACTATAGTCCACTTACAACGGTACGAATAGGGCCTCGATTCAGTTTGGACTCTTCACGCAACATTAGAGGCTTTATTCCTTGTCGTCTATGGAGCCGCACTATGCTCCGGGCGGACTAGATCTTCCTTTTACATCGGCTTTAAAACTCAATCGCTGTTGGTCGCGATTAATGTTAGTTTTAACCTCGTTCGCATTGTTGGAACATATAAGCCTTTCCAACCGTAAAGAAGTGAACGGTGTAAAGGGAACTGAGTGTACCCATGATAGAGTGTCCATTACCATAGCAACAGTACGGAATAAACCGTGATCTAGTAGACGAGGCAATTTGGGTACAGTGCTGAAACAAATGATGGCGTACGCACCATTGGAGAACGCAATAGCAGATGGGTGGTAGGACACTCACTCACGCAGACACTGTATTATATGACACCGGCAAGCAGCCGCTGGTTGAGTTCTGCGGCCCCCCCGAAATACCGGGCTATGCGCACGCCCGGTCCTGTCGCAGATGACCTTGCCGTACAGCAGGTGTATCTGCCGAAACACCCCGTTTGTTTCGGCATTTATTCATGCCTAAAATGCGGGCTACGTCTTAACCCCCTTGCCGACGGCCAGATTACTTGCCGAAACACTGGGTTATCCCAGTAATTTTTCGGCACAAGGATTCCTTATTACACGGTGCGGTTTTTGATTAACGAGTTCTACTCAATTGGGCTGTACGGACAAGATGACCATGAAATAGGTGTTCAGGGTCGCACACCACAATAACGCTCCATTGAATCCACGTAAAGTACCACATCGCGCCCTCCTGATTTGCACCCCGCGTGACAATCTTTTGAATATGTTAATACATTCCCTATAGAATCATCAACTGAAACTTTCAAAGAATTACCATTTTTGATAAATTCGGTACAGTTTTAATAAAAAGGCATATAACACGCTACCCTATTTCGAGCCAACGGGCATGCCTCATGCCGTTTTGCGAACAGGGCCGGAATTGGAGGCCGACTTTCGCACAGAATCGAATTTTCAAAATTTTGTGCATAATCTCAGCGATCAGCAAGCTATACGTTTTCACTTTTATTATAATATACCACCCTCGCTGGAAACCGGTCCTCAAAGGACTGCAAAGTATCTCACACACGTTTTGTTATTTTACCGGAACTACCTATACCATTCCCCCAAACGTGGAGTGATTTAGTGTTGTGCGCCCTTCGAACACACTTGAAAACATTGTTTTTGATTTTTGTTTTTTTACAAATATGGACCTTTTTAAGAAAAAGTGTCATTTTTTGCTTCCCCACGACACATGAAACGGGGGTTACGGCTCTCCAAGTTAATTGATATATATCCTAAAATATCCCATTTTCGTGCATTTTGGCACTCTTTTACCGCGTTTACTCAAAGAAATACAACTGTTAAAACACATTTTTGTGGAACTAAGTGTGATTTGTGAGATTCAAACATCTTTGAATTGTCTTCAAGAAATGTAAATAATACATTGAACACATCACATATGTAATGGATATGCTTATTACACGGACACCCCCCCTCGCATCGGCTGTCACTCGAGCGCATGTATGACAGGATTGCCGTGCAAATAAAAAGGGGTAGGGGCGGGAAAATAGTATTTTTCGCATCTTTGATGTGTACTTTTTCTAATTTTTTCTTCTTAACATATTTCATATAAAGTCAAGAAAACCTGCAATGTTGTTTTCTTCTTGAAAATTCCTCTAGGGATTAGGGTGGAGTATTAAATTGCAATGTTAAAACTCGACGCACGCTTTTTTAGTAAAAAAATGAAGATAAACGCGGTTTTGACATCCCGCTTACCTTAAAACGAGAAACAAAGCGAACTGGACTAGATAATTAGCTATTAAGTTAGTCTTTTTAGTCGTAAACACATACCACGCCATTTTATTGAATTTCAATGTACTGATTTCACGAGGTGTCAACAATCTGTATCTCAATCAGGATTTGAGACAAATTGCAGTCCATAGCGAAAACACGGCAAAAATCGACCATTTTCATGAGCACCTTGTCTTCAAGCGATTTCTTTTGTTAAATCGTTCAACAATTGATTTTTTTTAATGCGATTTGGTCAAATATAGTCTCAGCGATCACTTTTATTATTATATACGACCCTCACTGGAAACCGGTCCCCAAAGGACTGCAAAATATCTCACACATGTTTTCTTATTTTACCGGAACTACCTACCATTCCCCCAAACGTGGAGTGATTTAGTGTTGTGATAGAATATAGCTTGATCATCGCTGAGATTATCACCAAATTTTGAAATTCGATTCTGTGTAGAAAGTAGGACCTCGACTTCCGGCCCTGGTCGAAAGCGGCTATGAGGCGAGCACGTCGGCTCAAAATAGTGGTGGCGCTGTTCATATGCCCTTTTCTTAAAATCTATACTAGAATTGTATCAAAAATTGCTAATTCTTTGAAAGTTTCAGTTGTGTTCTATAGGGAAATGGTATCAAAACATTCAAAATATTGTCACGCGGGGTGCAAATCAGAGGGCGCGATGTGGTACTTTTACGTGTATTTCAATGGAGCGTTTATTTAGTGCTGTGCGCCCTTCAGTTGACTCAGCTCGTACGACAGGCTAAGATTAGCTTTAAACTAATAATTTAGGGCCCGTTCATTATTTACAAGGGAGGGGGCCGGAGAAATTGAAAGATGTGTTTGGAAAATTGCATAAACCGGCCCCCAATGTAAAGTTACATAGGCCCTATTGCATAGAACCCATACACCCATCGGCCATCCCACACACACAATTAGGAAAATCATACGATTTATTGCTTGGTTTACTGAAAAGTGACAGGAGGAGATTTTTTTTAGGATACGAATTTCTCTCAAATTTCACTGGATCGGTTGTAGACCACCTACCGAGAACGTTTCGAAGGTTTATTGGACAAACAGGTGCAAACGAAAACCGCAAACCTTGTTTTGAACTTGCCTGCTATCGTAATCGTTCCCCATAGAAAACCATGCTTTGACTTTCTGTCGTGCACGACAGAAACTACTAAATCATCATCTTATTACATAAAGACGGCGTATTTGGCTTATTCACTTCAGGTGTGATCTAATACATTGGTAAGCATTCCAAATAGCTAAAAAAAACGGGGTTCGAGAAAAATCCTGGAAAATCTCCTCATGTCTCTTTACATGACCACCCTCCATCAGAAAAAAATAAAATAACATAACCCCTATTTGTCAAGTAGAAAATCACATAGGTCTAGGTCTAATCCCAATGTTTGTACTCACCGGACCCTAATAACCAAACCCTAACCTAATTCCTAACCCTAATCTTAACCCTAGGTCCTATAGGCCGTATAACCCCAACCATAAACCTAACCCGTGTTGCAACCGGCCTAATAGCCCTCCTAATCAATAAAGGGGACCTTTACGGGAGCCATATGTATATCAATGCATATAACGTACATTGTTTCCGAATTCGGCTACCTTGCTAAAACGAATGCGGGAATTATTCTTCATGGGGTCTATGTGGGTGCTTTTGGCGTTACAAGATTGTATTTACGTCTACTATTACATACATCCTTGTTCCTAAATGCCAAAAGCCTGATTTTTAATGAGTTTCATTGTAGAATTGTCCACACATCAACAGCACGTTATTTTCCACTTCCATTCTCCTCTGCCGAATGCCCCGGTACTTCGGCAGTTCTGAGAGGAGGGAACTTCGGCACCCGGGTATTTCGGCACCCGGGTGCTTCGGCACAACAGTTTAGAAGCCGCTGTTCTAGATTTCCCGCTGTGATATTTTTACCGCTTCAGGTAGTTTTCCAGAATAAAGCTGCGGTGAATGTATTACAGAAAGATTTGCCAAATGCTTACATTCTATTTTTAGTACCCATTATCAAGGGGGATAGAGTACTCAAAGAAGGTGCCAATCTGTCATACACTTGTGACGTAGAGGGAAGCACACATCCTGTTCAATGGCGTAAGAATGACGTGGATTTACCTACCACAGGCAGCGTAGATCTTGATTCTGACGGTAAAGTTGACGTAGAGGTCACGGAAAACCAAACGCTAGTGATATTGGAAGCCTCAACATCCGATGCTGGAGACTACACCTGTATATACAACGACGGAGACAAGAGTTTTCAAAACTACATCAATGTTAAGGAACGTGCAAATAAAGATGCAGGTAGGAATTCAAATGGATTTTTGTAAATGGAATGTTTTGTTACGAACAAAATAATCTCCGTACACCAGCCTCAAAATCTCATCAACAGCTAGCAACTTTAGTTGCATAACGACGGAGACAAGAGTTTCAAAAACTACATCATTGTTATAGATTTGGTATTAATAGCCAGTCGATAATAGAATAAAATAGGGCCGGAGAGAATGGATATTTGACCTGAATTATGTGTTAACTTATTTTCCTTTATGTAGACCATAAAACAACAACTCAAATATGATTAGAGTCATGAAAGAGTCGCAGGTCGAAAAAGGCCAACCCCTACGGCAAAGCTGTATGCATTTTAAGAAAGTCTGAAACTTCGCGATTAGGCCTAGTGCAATCAATTGAATAAACGGTCTTGAAAGAGCTAAAAACAAAATATTCTCCTTTTATTTCACAAAAATACCAATCCCGGCTAGTTTACCACATGTGTAGGCTATAGTACACAGATAATATTATAAAAATGCATAAATGTTAGTTTTGAATAAAATTAATGGCATGCTTCAAAAATATTTATGTGTCCTTTCTTATAACAGTAGTTGTTGAAAGTTTAAGCATTTGGCTAATGTTTATATTTTTATGTCTTAGGTGGTGCTGCTTCACTTATTTGGCCATCGGTAACTGTGAGTCTGCTCTCGCTCGTCCTTACTGCAATTGTCTGATTTATTCTTATTTTGAAAAGGTAATAAAAATGGCAGTCTGCGTTTTAGATTAAAGGAGAACCTGTACCAAGAATAACTTATACAATATACGCTGTAAAAATAATTATTGAACACATATCGAGTGGTTTCATGGGAAACATAATTTTACTATCCGTAAATATGAATTAAAACATTTTGTCTGACCATGCGCTATTTGAAATTCGCGCTTGTGTATATGGGATGTGTCATACGGTGCGAACGGCACGGTAGCCATTATCTGTAAAAAAAACAGACATTCCACAGCACACCTGCTGCTGACAATAGGTGACTTGTTGTTGCAGCCTTACGGCACAAATGGACGCTTCAACAAGAGTTATTGTTTCTTATAATTAACTGATTCATTTGAGTAATAGTTAATTTCATTTTTAAAACAATCGAGAGGGAGACGTTACCGTTAATAGATGTATAGCGCAATATTCCCCTTAATCGGTTGATCTCTCTTTCATGGTGCACCACACGATTTCAGCACATAACACTTTCTCAGTTTAAAATGAAAGGCTGTCCTGTACTTATTATGTTTATTAACGAATTAACGACAGCTTTAAATGTTATCTTCCTTCAGCTCTCAGAACTGTTGTGAGAGGAACACCCGAAGACTCGTCACTTCCAGGGCTATGTAATATCGTTACCAACTTAACTTGAAGTGGGACGGAACATTTTTATTATATGCAATCATGGCAACCAGATTCATTATGTTTATACCACCTATCTATGTCTGTATACCTTTTCAGAGCCATGGTAGTTAGCGAAACGTAGCTTTCGATGTCATCGCTATCATTGGCCATTAAATTAATTTCTCCTAGGAGAAATTCAGCCAAAAGGAGCGCTCTCATTGGCTGGCATTTCTCCTAGGAGAAATTCAGCCAAAAGGAGGGACTCTCATTGGCTGGAATTTCAGCCAAAAGGAGCGCTCTCATTGGCTGGCATTTCTCCTAGGAGAAATTCAGCCAAAAGGAGCGACTCTCATTGGCTGGAATTTCTCCTAGGAGAAATTCAGCCAAAAGGAGCGATCTCATCGGCTGGAATTTCTCCTAGGAGAAATTAATTTCTCCTAGGAGATATTCTAGCCAATGATAGCGCTCCTTTTGGCCAGAATTTCTCCTAGGAGAAATTCATTTCCAGCCAATGAGAGCGCTCCGTTTGGCTGAATTTCTCCTAGGAGAAATTGATTAATTTCTGCAGGGATAACTTATGACCGGGCGGCCAGAATTTAATTTCTCCTAGGAGAAATTGCAATTTCTCCTAGCTAAAATTAAATTTCACCTAGAAGAAATTCAATTTCTCCTAGGTGAAATTAATTTCTCCTAGGAGAAATTATAAATTTCTTCTGGGAGATAATTTCTCCAATCAGATTTAATCTTTTAGAAATTAGATCCATAAGGAGCGCTGTCATTGGCTGGAATTTCTCTTAGGTGAAATTTATTTTCTCCTAGGAGAAATTGAATTTCTCCTAGGAGAAATTCTGGTAGTTATGACTCGTATGGCCAATGATACATCGCGACATCTTCATTCAGCATTGTATTGTCATGTGACTAGGAGGGATCCACACAACGCTGAATGTAGATGTCGTGATGACATCGAAAGCTACGTTATTGCTTACTATTATGGCTCTGAAAAGATATCTAATTTATATATACACACGGAATAATTAAACCTTATCATTTTATACTTCTTAATTATTAATTAAAAGTCGGTGCAAAATTGTCAAAAAATGTGGCCCTTTGAGCTAAAGAGCTACTAACCCATGATATAAGTGGTTTGATCTGTATTGTCTAAAGCTACTATAATTTTGTATATATAAACTTCTGCATTTAATTTACCTTTTTTATTTTTTGTTTACATTGTTTTTAAATTTGTTACCCTAATTTGTAAACAAGAATAACAATAACTTTAAAACAATGTCAACAAATTTATAAAAAAGGCTATATTAAATGCAGAAGTTTTAAGTTCTGATATTGATCGTGAATCTCATTCTAGGGAAGGAAGTGCTGCGTGTGGGTGGGTGGGTGGGTGGGTGTGGGGGTCTTTGTGTATCTGTGTCCCGGGGTATGTGTGACAACCTGAAGATGGATATAATCAATACACGGTAGCAATTCGGAATAAGTTGGGTTTTTTCTAGACATTACGGAAAAATGTTCACCTTGAGTCAATACTATAATGTTTACAAGTTCGCGTAAGTACATGAAGTAACGTGAGGAGTCAACTGAATCGAGTGCCCTATCCAGCAGTCATTTATACACCTTTGAGGAGAGGGAGTAATTTAGGGCCCGAACTCACAACCTTTGGCGCCCAATCCACTGGACCACACGTGTGGTCTAGTGAATTGAGATATATATTACAAAAAAACATTCAAAAACCTTATAAATTTTAGTTGAGGCGTTTTGGTGATATAACCAAATGTTTGGATCCCTCTATATACAGAAAATACAAAATCGAATGTACTCACAAGATTTGACACACATACAATGCCAATCACAATTTCACGAAATGCCTCTTAAAGTATACCTTTTTAACTATTTAAACTTTTAAACAATTGTTTAACCTTATAAACAACTGTTTAAACTTTTAACAGCATTTCTCTGTGTGTGTACTATAGCTTGCAAACACTAATCTTCCGTGAACTCTTAAAGAACCCGTGTAATGTTTCGGCATGTTATTGTTGTATCGAGCATAGAATACAAATATTCTAGAAAAAAAGAACCCCAATGCTTGTAAAATAGGCATTATGTATTTGTATGGAATTAGTCCTTAAGCCATCAGGAAATTTTAGCCAAATTGGTATCCTGAAAGGGGACAAAACGATACTTATTATTCAGCCTCAGTACACTATCCTCTACACAAAAATTGGATACTGGGTTGGATACTGTATGGAAACTGTGTGTGATGCTTATACATATAATATATAATATAATAAAAGAAGGTAGACAGACATACAAACAGACTGACAGACACACAACGAGAGTATGTGTCTTTTCGTTTGTCATTTGTTAAAAATTGACACATAAGACTGAAAAGCAATGTGGATAGATGTGTTAGTAACTGTATATAATATAAGTTAAGATTATTTGCTTTCAATTCGGATAGTTCAATGTCTTGTGGTAAATAATATAAAGTTTCATAATTTTGTTTGTGTGTTTGTTTATTCGGTAAACGTTGCAATTGGACACCAGCTGGAATAAGCTCCTCTACTCCTGTTCACCGTCCACCAGAAATGCTGAAATTCTACCTAAGCACTATACAGGATGCACTTCCTACACTAGTCAATCTGAAGACATGGAATAAACATGCTCTTGGACCATGTGCTCTGTGTGGACTGTGGTGGGGGATGAAGACAAACTCCTCATCAAATTCCCGCCAAAAATAGACACCACATCACGGAGACCAGATGTCACCATCTATTCTCATGCAAGGAAAGAAGGTGTTGTCATTGAGCTAACACTACTATCAAAGAAGCACAATCTGGATTGGAGTTGAAATACTTCCCAGTAAAAGTGGGTCCAGATGATTCACCAACCAGACTCTGTGAACCTGCTTCAAATTCCTTAGGCTGACAAATAAAGAGACCAAGAAGGCACTGGACTCTCTATCAAGAATGGCTCTACGAACTAACTGTACATTGTAGGTTACAAGAAACAACAAGAAGTGTGGTAGTTGGGAGTTAGTCGCCCAATTACACATCCCGCCAGTGGAAGACTACCAGGCAGACGCAGCATCACATCAAGCTAGGTTCCTGTGACCAGCCATGCCTCTTCGGAGCCCTATCTTATGGTTTCCAATCTAAGGAACTGTTAAGGAGCATTGACTTGGCAAGTTGTAGTTCGTCACCTCGCATCAACTGTTCCTAGCTTCACAAACAAATATTGCATGGGCTTCCGTATACATGGTATATGAAGAAAAGAAAACACAATGCGATTACAGTTACTGCAACTGGAGAGGGAGGGTTCCCTGGACCAAAGCGCTCAACCCACCACCACCAATACTGTGCACGTCCTAAAAACGTTGATGCAGATCAAGCCAGGATGCAGCCACGTTACATGATAAAACTGGAAATTTACCTTCTTTGGTACACCAAAAAGAAGAAATTCTGAGTTTGTGTGCGAATTTTATGACGGCAATACATATAATGGATTATAACACAAAGTTGGTATCCTGGCCGCCATTTTGATTTTTTGGCTGCCATTTTGAGGCAAAATGATAGCCATTTATCATTTGTGGTAGCAGCTCAACAACAAATAATCATCATTTACATTATGATCATATCCAGAAGAATAAACTTATAATTACGCTTATTTGTACTACGTTTGTGGCGGCCATTTTGAACTTTTGGACCACGTGATCAAACAATGGAAATTTTAAGTTTATTGAGGCAATGGCCTATACCTATGTACGTACATTAAAAGAGGGACATTTCAAGTTTTTGTGCGCATTTTACGTCCGAAATATACCTTTTTAGCCAAAATTTGATTCAATATTTGTATTTTGGCAGCCATTTTGATTTTGTTTTTGGCTCAATTTCGAGGCAAAATTATAGCCAAGTAGATTTTGCGATAGAAGCTCAACAATAAGTTCATAGGGCATTTTCCGGATTACGAATATAATCTGAAAATTACTTTTATGGCCATGTATAGCTGTATAGAGCGTTCATAGCGGCCATTTTGAATTTTGTAGGTTACGGATTTTTAAAAAAAATCGATTTTTTTTCCTTTGTCAAGGCCAAGATCTGTGCCTCTGTATATTAAAAGCGGGGAATTCTGTGCTTTTGTGCGCATTTTACGACGGAAATATGCATTTTTAGCCGCCATTTTGTTTTTTGAGTCAAAAATCAGGGTGGCCAAAAGCTTATTTTAAACAATGGAGTTTATGCAACATAAAAATCTAGTGGCTATGTGGTAGGAAATTAGATTAGTTATGACCTGGGGTGTACCTGTCTATATTGTTTAACCTCGCAACAAGAGATAAAACAGTGGACATTTTAACCTTCGCTCCAGATAGCAGTATATAAGGCCACGTATGATTGGTTGAATGTCAGTTAAATTTGGGCTGGATCAATAGGTGCAACAGAAGCATATTTCTATTATTAGTACTATTTTGAACCATCTGTGTGAACATTGCGTTGCTGTGAATGAGACTGGCAAACCATGCATAGCCCTCTCTTTAGCTGCAACAGCTTGCAACTGGGAGTGTGTGTACACATGGTACAAGTCCAGGATTCAAACTATGGAAGCTCGAAGATATTGTAGACTGGTTCCATTTCTCAAAAAGTGCTTCCTGCAACATGACGAAGGCATTTTTGAGTAAAAGCAATTTGGTTAGTGTTTTTAGATGAAAATTTTATGCTAATTCCAAATTTTTTGGTCCCCAAGCTGAATTGTGAGAGAAAATGTGCCTAATTAGCATAAATTCAAAATGGCCGCCATTTTAACGTTTTTTGTACATAACTCAAGATTTAAAGCTTGTAATGACTTCATTCTTGTGTCTATACAAATGTTTTCATGGTCAAGGAATACAATTAGATCATTAGTTATAGCATTAGGTCAACTTAACAGTTAATTTGTATAAAAATTCAAAATGGGCTGCCATTTTGACATTTTTGTACATAACTCAAGATTTAAGGCTTGTACTTCATTCTTGTGTCTATACACATGTGTCTATACACATGTTTTCAAGGAATTAAATTAGATCATTAGTTATGGTCATGCGCCATGAGTCGGGGTATACAAAATGAGGGTGGCGTTACATTTTCACAAATATTTGTTAACATTTTTTGTTGTACCATAAGAACCAAGTTAGGTATTCAGCTGATATTTTGTGCTATTTTTACTTTTTGAGGTGTCGTAATTTGAGTCAGTCGGGGTCAGAGAGGGTGGTGCCTACGGATGAGGTGCCTACGGATGAGGCTTGTGTTAAAGTATAGGGATTTTTGATATTCGGGGCTTTTGCATTTATTTTGTTTTATATCTTTGTAAACCTGCCATGTATTAAGATAAATAACATCTCATTTTGTTTGTTATTTATGTGGCATTCATTTTGACTCATACAACAGTTTAAGCTATGATGATAATTGAAGGTACCAAATTAGACTGCCACAAAATGTTGTACTTTTTACATCAAAATTTCACTTTTCCACCCTATATGACACTTGTGGCACCCTGTATATGCACATACAAGTTGCATATTTGTCTTCCTTACATATTTAGCTTTACAACAATATATAGTTTTATAGGTATCTCAGAAACAATTGATGACTTATTCTCATTTAAGTGTGAAAACGTGTAATATTTGGTAGTTTCAAGCATGTAACACATTTTGCTCCCAACTCATGGCGCATGACTTTATAGATGATGTGACCTATGACGTCACTTGTTGACATTCAGGACGCCCTCTGTTGTTTTCTGGCAGGCAAAATATTACAGTAGTTTCTGTGACAGACCACATAAAATCTGGTTATAAATTACTTGCAGAATCTTTCCTGATCTAAATTGGTCACAAAATGCAGCTGGTAGCATTAGCTTATTATGCTTGATAAGAAAGTATTATTGAATTCGAAACAAAAGTTACAGCAAAAAACAGAATTTCCACATGCAAAGTATAGGTGCTTTTGCCTGCCAGTTTCTCTCTTACACTAACAGGGGGCGCCATAAACATAAACAAATGTCACATCATCTATAGCATTAGGTCATGTTGACAGTTAATTTGCATAAAATTCAAAATGGCTGCCATTTTAAATTTATGCAAATTAATTGTCAATATATGGCATAATACCTTAACTGATGATCTAGTTGTGTTCTCTGACCCTGAAAATATATGTATAGACACAAAAATGAAGTCTTTACAAGCCTGAAATCTTGAGTTATGTACAAAAAAATTTAAAATGGCGGCCATTTTGAATTAATGCAAATTATGCACACTTCCCCTAAAAATTAGCTTTGGGGACCGGAAGATTTGGAATCAGCATAAAATGTGCATATAGAAACACTATTTCAATTGCTTTTACTCAAAAATGCCTTCGACTAGTTTTTTTTGAGAAATGGAACCAGTCTTTGTAAAACAATTCACCTACTACCCTTCGGGCAGAATAACGACCACCTTAGGACGGCAGGGTGAGCAAAAGATTGATAGATGCACGGATTCCGACTCCCTGCTACCATGGTAATACATGCAAAACCTCTCTTCTGGAGAAATTATAAAAAGCTGACCATAACCCTCTGCTTAGAACTCATAAATGAGTCTCTATGAGCAGGTTATGGCTAAATTTCTCATAATACAACTTAGAAAAAAAACAAGATGAAAGTTCAGTTCACGAATTTACTGTACAAAATGTCATAGACGAGAGCAGTAGAAGAGAGGAGTTTCCATAGCCTGACCCATCGACACACTTGTTCTGACACCTTATGAATTCGTAAACCCTTCACGGATCACCACAGGTTTATTCGCGTTAAGGTTTCCGATTCAAAAAGTGTGTCAGATTGGTCATGTTACGGAAACTCCAGTCGAAGAGCAATCTTTGTGCAATTTTGGCCTGATAATATGGCCCTGGACCCTATGAGGCACTGTAATCCCGTGTTCTGGATCGAGGCCTGTCTCTAACACTATTTTGTCTCACTTTTGAGATATGTCTAAGCATTTAAAGAGACACTGGACATTTGAGAATTAAGTGCCCCTCTAGATTGTAAAATTGATATTTTTGCATGGTTGTAAAGCTTTTATAGACAGTGTCCTCAGCTGACATCATTCAGCCCAATTCAGCGCGATTATGGGTAAAACAGAACGATTTTATAAATAAATGTCGCCTTTAGTTTAACAGTCTACTTGGTTTATTGTTTAAAAAGCACATTCTCGATGCAATTTCATAATACACAATTTGTTACTCTTATATTAAACATGTGACTAAAAATCAGACATATAATATTTACATTCAACAAAAACAAAGACCGATAGACCTATTGACAACAAGGATTCATAAATATTGTCACGCTTATCAATCAAAGCCTATACAGCAGTAAAATGGTTAGCTATATGAATAATGTAGTAAACTGATATTCATGTCCACAGCTCTCTGACTGGGGCTTCATCCGAGCTGTTGTTAGCTTAAATGGGAGACAAGCTTTTGTTAGAGACCTTAGGTCGTTCCAGAACACAAAATCCAAGATGTGGTGTTGGCCGAAACCCCGGTGCCGAATACCCGACTGCCGAATGTCCCTCTCTCTCAGAACTGCCGAATTACCCGGGCATTCGGCAAGAGGAAGGGAATTGGAAATAACGTGTCTTGTTGATGTGTAGATCAGCGGTGTTTAAGCATTTGTCGTGATTTTATGGACCATTTACAATGAAACTCATTAAAATCAGTTTTTTGGCATTTTGAACATCATGTATGTAATAGTAGACTGAGATATATCTGGTACTGCCTAAAACACCCACAGAAAGAATTCCAGCGTTCTTTTACTAGGTACCGAATTTCGGAAACAATGTATACTTATATGCATTGATATAAAAAAAGTCCATTGTAAAGGTCCCCGTATTTTATTGATTAGGATGGCTATTAGGCCGGTTGGCAACACGGTTGGTTTAGGGTTGGGGTTATTAGGGCCTCTAGGAACCTAGGGTTAAGGATTAGGAATAGGTTACAGGGGGGGGTTTGGTGATTAGGGTCCGCTGAGTACACCCATGGATTAGACTATATTTTCCTACTTGACAAATAGGTGTTATGTGATTGTATTATTTTTTTCTGATGGAGGGGGGTCATGCGTATTTATTATTCAGTAAACCAAGCACCTATCATCATACAGGCAGTAATTAGGGGGCAGCCTGATGCTGGATTCATATGTGTACCTAATCGTGTGTGTGGGATGGTTGTAGGAGCTCTATGCAATAGGGCCTATGTAGGTACCTGTACAATTAATGATGGTTATGCAATTTTCCAAACACATCTTTCAATATCTCCGGTCCCCTCCCTTGTAAATAATGAACGGGCCCTAAAATTATTAGTTAAAGCTTATCTTAGCCTGTCGTACGAGCTGAGTCAACTGAACACTGTTGTGCCGAAATACCCGCTTGCCGAAATCCCCGGTGCCGAATTTACCTACTTTCGGAACTGCCGAAATACCCGGGCATTCGGCAGAGGAGAATAGAAGTGGAAAATAACGTGCTGTTTATGTGTAGAGCACGTGTTTAAGCATTTGTCGTGATTTTATGGACAATTCTACAATGAAACTCATTAAAAATCAGTTTTTTGGCATTTATGAACAATCATGTATGTAATAGTAGACGTAAATACGATCTCGTACGCCAAAAGCACCCATCAAGACCCCAGAAGACCCCTTGCTACACGTTCGTTAGCAAGGTAGCCGAATTCGGAAACAATGTTAAATTACGGCATTGATATAGGACGACCGTGCTCAAAAAGTATTCTCGCTGTTTTTTCGATCAGTATTGTGCCAAAGTCAGACCATTTTGAAAGTTTTCGAAATATACTTTTGATTGCTTATGTCTTGCTCTTCATTTAATACCTGGCTTGTAAAAAAGCTTGTAGAAATGGCTGAGATAGAACGCCGGAAAGACACAACCCCCAAAACCAAATTTTTTATTTTTTGCATTTTTTGTGATTTTATTCAATGGGCAATTGCGTGTGTCCTGTATACACGAACCGCGGACCACAATCAATATTGCAAGTAGGCTTTTTCGCTCATTCATCGGAAAACCTCTTTGCATAAAATCAATACACACTATTATTGCGTTGTACCACACAGTGACCATAGAAAAATCCAAAAACTGCAACTTTTGGTTTGGGGGGTTTGCGTCTTTCGGGTACTTTATCTCAGCCATTTTTGCACGCTTTTTTTACAAGCGAGGTGTTAAATGAAAGAGCAAGCCATAAGAAACAAAATGTATATTTCGAAAACTTTCAAAATGGTCTGACTTTGGCACAATGCTGATCTAAAAACATGCCGAGATACTTTTTTGTGCCAGGTGTACATATGTCTCCCATTGTAAAGGTCCCCTTAGGCCGGTTGCAACACGGGTTAGGTTTAGGGTTGGGGTTATAGGGCCTATAGGACCTAGGGGGGTTAATATTAGGGTTAGGAATTAGGTTAGGGTTTGGTTATTAGGGTCCGGATTAGACCTATGTGATTTTCTCTTCAGCAATAATCAGGGGTTATGTGAGTTTATTTTATTTTCTGATGGGGGGGGGGTCATGTTAAATTTATTATTCAGTAAACCAAGCACCTATCTGCATCAGGCAGTAAATCATATTATTTACCTAATTGTGTGTGTGGGATAGCCGCCGGTGGGCCGATGGGTGTATGGTTCTATGCAATAGGGCCTAAACTTTACATTGGGGGTTATGCAATTTTCCAAACACATCTTTCAATCCTGCGGCCCCTCCCTTGTAAATAATGAACGGGCCCTAGTTTAAAGCTAATCTTAGCCTGTCGTACGAGCTGAGTCCACTGAACACCTATTTCGTGTCATTATGTGTCCCTACAGCCAATTGACATAAGAACTTAGTTACATCCACCAACCGCACGCTGTAATAAGGATCCCTCTGTGCCGAACTACTGGGATAACCCATTGTTTCGGCAAGTAACCCTGCGGTTCGGCAGGGTTATGACGTGGCCCGCATTTTCGGCATGAATAATTGCCGAAACGCCGGGCGTTTTCGGCAGATACCCCTGCCGTACGGCAAGGTCATCTGCCAAAAGACCGGGCGTTTCGGCATAGCCCGGTATTTCGGCGCAGCAGGCTTCGAACAATTGTGAATCAAGTTAAAAAAATCATCTTTGCGAGTCATATAAAGTCTTATCACAGTGAGTTTATTATAAATTGGCGACGAGGTAAATCATGGCGACTTTTGGTACCATAGGGGAGTTCTCAGAAGGTAAAGAAACATGGGAACTTTACACCGATCGTCTGAAGGAATATTTTGCAGCAAATGAGATTACCTCAGGAGATCGAAAAAGGGCAATCCTGAACTCGGTAGTAGGTGCTACCACTTATCAGTTGATTTCGCGATTGTTGGCCCCTAAGAAACCAAAAGATGCAACCTTTGAGGAGATCTGTACCACGATGCAGAACCATTGTTGTCCCGCACCATCTGTGATTGTAGAACGCTGTAGACTCAGCGACAGACTCCGTCAACCAGGTGAGTCGATATCGGACTTATGTTGCAGCAATTCGTGGCATAGCACAGAAGTGTGATTTTGGTGAGGGACTTAACACAAATCTGAGAGATCGTCTCGTAACGGGATGTCAAGATCTTCGCATAAAGCGGACTCTAATTGCACAAGGTGATAAGCTTGACTTCAAGAAGGCCTTGGAGATGGTTCAAGCTATGGAACTCGCAGACAAACATGCCAAAGAAATTGGTACACAGTCCAAACAAGTTAACAAGGTAGACGAACATAGACGTAAACAAACAAAGCCATACAGCACAAACACGGACAGTAAGCCAAAAAGTACAGGTGTACGCAAGCCTTGTTACAGATGTAACAAGCATGATCACTATCCTAATAAGTGTTGGGCGCGAAATTTGACGTGTCGTAACTGTGAAAAGAAAGGCCATATCGCCGCAGCATGCCGTAAAAAGAAACAGAAAGTCGGCACAAGTACATGTGGTTGAAAACGAACCTAAATGCCATTGTACCTGCAGTGACCATGCTTCCAACGTGCACATGGCTAATCCTGAACCTGATCAGGATACCAATGATGACATTGAGTATTCTATGTACAACCACGATGCAACCCAACAAAATGATGACCCTATTTATGTGCAAGCGACTGTTAATGACCAGAAGATGACCATGAAACTGGACACGGGTGCGGGGAAAACTATAATGAGTGAGGCTACATACATGAAGTACCGGGGGTCAGATAAACTAATCAGCTCAACCCTCCAGGATGTGTGTTGAACACTTACACTAAAACTAAAATTCCACTTTTAGGTAGTTGTGATGTGACCGTGAAACATAATGGTCAGCAAGAAACCTTGCCACTATTAATAGTCAAGGGGGATGGTGCTAACCTGTTGGGGCGCGACTGGTTGAAATGTCTCAAATTAGACTGGTCCCAAATATTCAGAGTAAACGCAAATTCAGTCAATTCGCGTATTGAGGAACGTCATACACAGCTTTTCGCTGATGGGCTAGGTGAGTTGAAAGGTCACAAGGTAACCACTGAGGTCGAGTCGGACGCAAAGCCCCATTTCTGTAAGGCACGACAGGTACCGTATGCTCTCAAGGACCGTGTAGAAGCTGAATTAGACCGTTTACAAAGCACAGGCGTAATTACTCCAGTAACATTTTCAAGATGGGCCGCTCCGGTAGTGCCGGTAGTTAAAGCGTCCGGGGAGATCCGTATCTGCGGTGACTACAAAACTACGGTTAATCGAGTTGCAACTCCAGACAAATACCCATTGCCGCGAGTGGATGAATTGTTTGCTGCCATGTCCGGGGGTCCTATTTTACAAAATTGGACCTTAGCCATGCCTACCAACAGCTTGTATTAGATGACGATTCGCAGGAATTAGTAACCATCAACACCCCAAAAGGTTTGTATAGATACCCAGCAAACATTACAGTAACGGCCCGGTAACGGACCAATAGCGGCTGCCATAATGGGCCAGCAATGGCAAACGGTAATGGGCCGGTTAAGTTTTGCACAGCGGCATTCGATTGGGCCAATATAGGCTTGCCGTTACCGGGCCAGAATCGGCCCAGTAAAGGGCCAATTCATTTGAATCTGCACTGTTATTGGGCCGTTATTGGGCCATTACCTGGCCATTATTGGGCCAGTGTGAAATTAATGACTCGCACCGGACTCCCACAATTATTTGTGTCATATTCATTTACACCCTAATTTTGGGCGTAATTTTGGTAAAAGGGAGAGTGATTAGTTGTCACCTCTAGCACATGTTTTGAGCTTTTATTCAAGTTCGCATCTATACACGGAGCTACAAGGCACACTGCCATGCATGTCGGATGCCTGCTCATATGAATGGCTATATAGCTTGTGGTAGGCCTATATAGGCCTAGCTAGCCAAAATGTACAAATTACTTAGTCTGAGGCATGGCAGCCGAATGTCAATCATGCAATGACCTAACTTTAATCATGTAGCCTTGGCCCTGAAGCTTTTTACTAATTTTATTTTAACCCCTTTGTATCAACTCATCAATGGCTAAACATCCGCTTCACGATCGATTGAGAAAAACAGACGCAAACACACAATTTATATTATAGTTTGAGTAATAATTGTTTGAACTGATTGGAACAATCTGCTGCGTGTGTGCGTAAAGGTCGCACTGCTGTAGACAGTGCATAAACACAACGATTAAAATAGGTACGCGATACGCCCGTGTACTGGTCGCACAAGCCGGTACTGCGTACGCTTAGCATAGTTCAAACAATTGTTTATACGGCGACTATAGGCTAGCACATGACGACACCGAGTTTCACGGCCATGACGGGGGCCAATTGGAAAGAATTTAGTATTGTGCCACAACCCTATGAATTCGGCAGCCTCAACGGAATAAACTGCATGTTGAAGGATGTGGTGGCAGAATATTGAATTCATCCCCTTACTAATTACTACAGGCCTAGGTAAAGTGTTATTACCTTTTATCAACAGCTCTATGCTGACTCGCTGAGATGCTTTTCGCTGATGTTGCTGAGAAAAGTTGATCCAGCCGATCAGTCGCAGGCCTACATGTCGTACGCCATCGCAATGTGCAACCTAGTAGAATATACTGAGGAAATCCCGCTTTTTCCAGTGCACCACTAAGAAGCGTTATGCCGTAACTGGCCCGTTACAGGCCCATAAGTGGCTCGGAAGCTCGCGGAGCTGCTCGGCGAGAAAACGGCAGCCGCACGTATACCAGTAACGGATCGATACCGGCGGAGAACTGTCAGCCGTATCCGTTATTGCCGGAAGTAAACCGTTTGAAGCCATTACTGGGCCATTACCGTAATATACGCGCCTACCTTTGGTGGTATCTGCTGCCCCGTCCATTTTCCAACGTACAATGGATAGCCTTTTTACAGACCTGCCAAAAGCCCGTAGAGTTTCTTGATGACGTGCTTATTACAGGTAGCGACTGATACAGAACCACTGGGCCAACGTTGAAGGCTGTGTTGACAAGTTGGAAGGAAAGTCGGACTGCTTCTGAACGCGAGAAGTGCATTTTGGAGTCGCGTGAAGTCGGGTACTTTAGGCCATCGCATCAACGTGTAAGGTATGGCAGCCAACTCCAGAAAGGTTGACGCCGTTGTGAAGCACCAGTACCACGCAACGTCTCGGAATTGACGTCCGACTTAGGCCTAATTTAAATTATTTGCCAAGTTCCTACCTCATTTGTCAACACGGCTTGCTCCGCTGCACAGCTTACGTTGCAAAATGCACATTGGTCGTGGGACAGATCAGCAAACAGCCTTTGAAGCATCAAAGCAACTTTGATTTCTGGGGCACAAGTTCTTGTCCACTTTGACCCCAACCAGGAGTTTGTAGTGTCATGTGACGGCCAGCCCCTATGGACTTGGTGCGGTACTTGCTCATAGGATGCCGGACGGTACAGAACGTCCGATAGCTTATGCATCTCGTTCTTTGTCACCAGCTGAGCGGAATTACTCCCATATTAGACAAAGAGGGAGTAGCAGTGATTTTTGCAGTAAAAAGTTTCACCAATATGTGTAATGACGGCATTTACCACACAACAGATCATAAGCCCTATAGGACTTTTTGGTGATCACGAGCGTTCCACATGGCTTCATCACGTATCTAATCCCCCCAAAACCGTTTTTGTGGGGATTGACATTGTCAGCGTATCAGTATAAACTAGAGTACCGTCGTGGACAAGCGAATTGTAATGCGATGGATAAGTAGGCTGCCGTTAACTGACAACCACCGCATACCCAAGAACCGCAAGATTACGTTGTTTCGTATTGATCACTTGGAATCCACAGCAGTCAACCCGAATAATATTCCGCTAGACCGGTAGGGATCCAGTCCTATCTCTAGTCAGAGATTATGTCATGAAATGGTGGCCGACTTCACTGTCAAGATGACGACTTGAAGCCATATTTCACACGTGCTGACGAGTTGAGCGTCCAGAGTGGATGTGTGATGTGGGTCGCACGAACCGAACATAATACCACCCCAGCCGGTGTTAAAGGAGATATGATCCGCCGTGGAGAGATATCCCGGGGATTGTGGTTCCTAGGGATAGCCCTAACCGGACTACAGAAACGAGTGTCCCTCCGACCATGGCTTCTAGGGTCAGTGGTACTTCACCCTGTGGACCCCTTTTCCTAGGAATGACAGTCCTTGCTTTAATGGTGCTAGTTTTTACCTCCGGACCATGCATCCAGGGTCAATAGCCTTCACCGCGTGGACCCCCTCTCTAGAAATACAGTGGAGTCAATAAAACCCTACATTCATATGAAAAAATATTAAAATAGTTAAGAATTTTTTGCTGAAATGTTTGCTATGGTTTAAAGAAGGAATAAACAGGCTTCAGGAAACGTTTAATTTGGTGTCATTTGGACTTTGGAGGAAGAAAGTTACGCCTATTTTGCTGAGAGACTTAAAAATCCTGTGTGGCCGATTTGGAGCCAAAGAAGATGCATCGTTTACATAGATTAACATGCATGGTCGTCAGCAGCGATTTGAGTACAACATTAACACCAATTATTATTAACAATATAAGGTAGGAGAGTCATGTAGGATTATAAATAATATCCCAGAGATTACAAAAGATAATGCCTAAGTTAAAAAAAAATGGATTTCATGGTTTAACCTACAACGAAACTTGGGGCAAGTTAACCAAGAAATTTTGTATCCGCTTAAAAACAGCACTGCGATATTGAATTTTTATTTTTAATTCCAATTAATTTACAAAACTCTTCAGCTTAGTTCTTCTTGCAATTATGACGCTGATTATACTGTATTTTGCAAAATAATTACCTAGAGATGTAAAACAAAAATCTCTGACCAGTTTGCCATTATGTTTCATTACGTTCATGAACATTGATATGGAGTGATTTTCAAATAATTGGCTTTCTTTATATTGAATGTAATGTAATTTGTTTGAAGATATTTTACTTATAATTATTGACCAATAGACCATTTTATTCAAACTGATATGTTTTTTTGTCGAGAAGAAACGGATACCATCTGAAATGTGTCATGTGTGAATTGTCGTTTGCTATAATGTTTTAAGGGTATACGTCGTGGTCAGTCTCTCCGCATTGTATGGCTAAATAGGCTCAAACTGAATTTTTAGGTCTCTCACAAAATTGACCAGTTACTGAACCAAAAGTCCCAAAGACACCACAATAAAATCTCGATAGCTTTTTAATCTCTGTAAACAACCAAAGCAAAACATTGAAGCAAAATAAATGTTTTACCTTTGAGAAAAAATTTTCCTGAATGTAGGTTTTTATTGACTCACACTGTAGTTAAGTCCTTACTTCTCTTAGTTTCTAGGTTTTTTTATATAGTTTAACCGGACTATAGTTTCTTATCGACTATAGTTCCTTTTACACAGTGACAGTAACCATTGTCCTCCGCTACTGTAGTCCTGTAAATAACACGGTTTGACACAATAGGTATGATGAATACAGATGTTTTAATAAGAGTGTGATAATAGTATGAAAAACAGAAACTGCGTCAACCGCCTTCTGGTCCTACGAAGGTCTCTCTCCTACGATGTAATGAACCAGGTTCGGTCCTAGTGAGTGTGGTTTTTTTATTTAATTTGTTTTTTAGATTGCAAAGGTTTCAATTTTAGTGTTTGGCGGAATTTGCGGGTAATTTTTGCGGATCACTAGCCCTAGTTTTGATGTCCACCGTACAATATTACCACTTTTTCATTGTCCTGAAGACCAACATTTTAAGGGTAATAATAAGACTTTTTTTAATTTCAGTTCGGTACTACGATCGTACACTCATTACCTCATAGGTAAAAATTCAAGTAAAGCTGTGCCATGAATTTACTTACCCTAACGCCATTGAATCTTCACAAAAGCTCACCAAATGTACAGTGGTGTGCTATTTTGTGAATTTGTTAATTTTTGACATAAATGTGATTTTTGTAAGATTGAAGTGATTTAAGCGGCACTGGCACCTTTCACAAATAGGGAATTTCTTCAATTTGCTCTCAAATGATAGTCTAGGCCATGGAAGAACAGAGGATATATTTTACACATAAAAAATAACATACCCCAAACAGATAGGGACATTGATATGAGGATAAAGGTATCCAGGTCATTTGTAGGCTAACTTTGAAGTGTCCATAACTTTAATCACAAATGTGGATATTACATGAATATTTTGCCTCGTACTCACGGATATTAACACCACAAAGGTTATAGACGGGTCAAACAGTGCGCATCGCGTGGGAAACATGCATACGGCGTGCGTGTTCTTGTGTTTAAACGCCATTTTCTCGTCTGCTGAATGCGCGTCGCGGCGAGCTAATTACAAAGCGTTTCGTTACCCATAAGGAAAGCTGTATTTGGCTTAATCATTTCGGGTGAGGTGAGGGCTTTTGTATATGAAAGCTTTTACAACCATGCAAAAATATCGATTTGGAAAAAAGCTTGAGGGCGTCACTTATTTTCAAATGTTCCAGTGTCCTCTTTAAGTAAAGTGAACCACACACACATCCACATATTAAAAAAAAAAAAAAAAAATTCATGCGCACGACACACACACACACACATTCACCCCACATCACACACCCCCACACACACAACACACACACGCACTGCACACACCCACCCACACTGCACTCCACACGCACACACATAAGCACAACATGCACACCCACAACACACCACCCACCAACCCACATGCAAACAACAACAATAACCCATGCAATTATTAATCACACAAATAGAAAAAAGAAGGAAATAAGGAAACGCACATGCTCGAGCATTCGCATATGAAATTCAAAACATTCTACAATGACCCAAGTGAGTGGGGGTTAGATTTAAATTAGATTAAAACTGTGACAATTGTGAGTCTTTTTATCAATTTGGACTTAAATGGAATGTTGCAATACCTTTTGAAATTTGGTCTAATATCTCTACAACATAACCAATTCATTGGTAATTGGTGAAATACCCACTTAACACTAACCCTAATTTTAGTAGCAAATAATTATTAGAATATTGTATTCCTTCAATCTATCTAATAGCATGGCTTAAAGTCAGCTTTAAACACCCAACGGTTATTTTGTACTGATAAGTGTGCAGAATATTGATATGGCTATTTAAGGTAAATTTCAAATTAAATAAATAAATCATGCCATAGAAGCCTCTTGAGGTAGTTTTCACACATTAT